>PVIW01000995.1:0-92487 GCA_004026585.1 Noctilio leporinus | reverse complement strand
CAAGATCAGAATCCCCTTCACCATTCCACCATGAATGAAAAGTCCATCAGAGAAACATGTTTTAAGAACCCTGCCGACACAAGGCAGTGTCTGTATCCAGTGGTGGGGATGCAAAGAGTGAGGCAGGGGCATGAAAACCAAAGACTGATTACCACAGAGGTGAATTACTGAGCTGCTCTGGGGCGCAGAGAAGCAAGGCACCTGCCCTCCCCCATTCCTGGATAAGAACCACTTCCACCCTCCCCGGGGACTCCCTTGTTTATCTGCCTTATAAAACGCAGCTTTTCCTCTCTCTTCTTTGAGAAGTTTCTCATTAATGACCCTTCTCCCAATGAAAAGTCATCTCCACATTGTCCTGTGCACTTTGTCTTCCACAAAGGGTATCACTGTGCTTTGACTGTAATCTAAGGAAAGAAAGTGAACATTTCTATTCCCATGTGAACATGAGGATTGAGCTGTTCTGACAGGAAAGCCAGTCACAGCATCAGATGACGAGACCCAGCTCTCACTGGTCCCTACAGCCTCGCCAGATCAAGTGCGACAGAGTGCATCATGATGCACCTGTTAGACTGTGACAAATGTAGGCCCAGCCTTCATAAATGCAATATGCTCTGACCAGTAGTCTCATAAAAACTCTTTACTTCAATTACCCAAAGGTTTCTTTGCAAGACTATCTTTTAAGTTCTTCTGTGACAACACACCACATTCATACTTACATACACACCACCACCACCACCACCACCACTTGCTAGAAAACCAAAGGAAACACATTGGCTAGTAAATACTATGTTGAAGAGGCTTCAATGCACATCTTTTTTAAAGTAAGCAGCACCCCAAATTAGCCCTGAAAGGAAAAACTGAGACAACTGATAAAACACATATTTAATGACTGGAAGGAGCTGGGCCAAATTTGGTAGGCATCTTTTTTTTTTTTAAGATTATTTATTATTTTTAGAGAGGTGGGTAGGGAAAGAGGCAGAGAGGGAGAGAGACATCAATGTATGGTTGCCTTTCACCTGCCTCCAGCTACAGACCTGGCTGGAGACCTGGTTTGCAACCTGGGTATGTGCCCTGGCTGGGGAATCGAACCAGTGACCTTTGGGTTCGCAGGCCACCGCCTTATCCACTGTGCCACCAGCCAGGGCTGGTAGGTATCTTATTTTTAATATTAAAACCTAACTTGCACAAAATAAAATAAGCTTTTGTGTTTTACTGGCACAAAGCCACATGGGCTCCCTCACATCTTCGCACTGCTTTTGCGCTCCAGTGGCAGAGGTGAGCGGCTGCAGCAGAGGTCACGTGGCCACCAGGCAAAGCATGTACTATTTATAGAAGTTTGCTGACTTTTGGAATACAGCATCAAAATGAATGCCTTTCTACTAACAAAGAAAACAGCCCTAAGCCTGTTATACAAAAAGCAAAATTAAAGCCCTGGCTAGTGGCACAGTGGATAAGGCGCCAGCCTGTGAACCCAAAGGTCGCTGGTTGGATTCCCAGCCAAGGCACATAACCAGGTCTCCAGCCAGGTCTGTAGCTGGAGGCTACCACACATTGATGTTTCTCTCCCTCTCTGCCTCCCTCCCTTCCCCTCTCTCTGAAAAATAATAAAATCTTAAATAAAAAAAGAAAAGAAAAATTAATACATGCCCATTACTACCTTCTCATTAGTTATTTCTTTCAGCTGAAAACATGATTTTACCTAATTCATAGACTTTCTACTCCTGTGCAATACGCTAAAAATGCCAGCATCTACTAAACTATAGTAGGAAGAAATGCTTAAATGTTTTCAGTCTTTTCAAAAAAGGCTCTAAAGGGGTACCGAACAATAAATCACATTAAATTTCCTAATGAAGTTTCAAAGGACTTCTTAGCACAGAAAATCTCTAATATGTTATTAGATCTCAAATTCAATATATTCTTTTTGGGTAGATTTTGGGTGAACAATTATTTTCAGAATTCATTGGCTGGACTAAGTTGTGAAGCTCAGAACTCCTGACTCCACCAGACTTCCTCAGCTCCAAGCCCTGTCATTGGCGCCCAGTCCTGGAAGTCAGGACACACTAATCAATTAGGATGGTTCTTCCTTTTTCCCTTGGAATGATGACAGAGTCTTGGCTCTAGTGAAATAAAGTTGAAAGGTAAAGTCAAACCAGATTCTAAGAGAAATTTAGTAAGTCAGGTCCTTAAGAGCAAGGACCATGCTTTATTTCTCTTTTCCAGTATCTCTACTCAAACTGAATCACGTAGAGGTGACAGAAGGGGTAGAGTTGGCCAAGAGATTCAAGGAAGAACTTGAGGGGTAGTGGGGTGGGCTCAGATCCTGCCTCTTTCACTTCTCAGCTGTTTTACCTTGACAGCTCTCCATTTTCACATTACAATATGAATCGTATGTCAAATTTTGGGGTTGTTTGAAGAATCAAAGAGATAGACTATGTGTGTGCATGTGTATACACATTTACAAAAGTAGGCATTCAATAAGTGGTAACTGTTACCAGTATGTTCACACCAGTATTACTCAAATATGCATAATGAATGTTAAAACCAAAAAAGGTCTCTCTTTTTTATAAAAAGTTGGTTTTAAAAGTCTCTGTCCCTCCCTTAGGGCTCAGTTTTCAAAAAAACTGTCTTAAAGGTTAATTTTACTATGAGATGTGCAATGGGAGTGATTTTCAAGGAAACATCTTGAAAAACTCATGAAGGAGAAACCTATACCAAAAATGTGAGACCCTTGCATAGACATACCTCATGTTACAGTAATGCAGAGATGCTGAATTCTTTACACATTGGAGACAAGGCCCTCCAAGCAAACAGATTATGATGCCTTTTACCACCCAGCACATTTCTTTGTGTGTGGTCTGGAACTGAGCTCTCAGTACCTCAGAGGTATACCTACATAGCAGTTCAGTGTTTTAACTTAGTAAATCTAGTAATTTTCTCCTACACATCTTCTTATTGAAGGCTACTACACTTCAAGTAATAGAGATGCTGGTGAGATAACAGAAATGTTCATTCTTGGTAAGTGTTCAGTAAGATACTAAAAATGCTACTTAGAGGTTAGACTAAAGAGTCTAAAGGGCCTGAGGTAGCATGGTAAAGAAAGAAGAAAATTAATGATATGTGACCAATCTATCACTTAAATAAAAACTGAATGTATAATATTAGGAAAAATCTAAGAGTGATTCCTTTGATTTTTGATTCAAGAAGATCTCTTCCAATATTTGTAAATAGACAAGTTCTTTCCAATAGCACCTGCCATAGCTATTAATATTATGATCGTAAACCTCATCAATAGAATGGTCCTAAAGTGACCCATGTGCCCACATCTTTGAAATGAAAAGGCCTGGGTTTTCTTCAGGATTTTCCATAACCTTCTCCAAAAACTAAGTAACCTTTACACGGCACAGCAATTTGTCTTTTCCACAAAACAAACAAACAAAAAACCCAATCAACCCTCCAGACGATGGTTTTATTTACAATGTAGACAAGCATCTGTGCCAAATATTGGACTTGAACTACCTAGAAGCTGCAATTTAAGAGAACTATTATTCTTTTTTTTTTTGAAACACCTACTTTGTTAGTCCCCACGCCATCCTCCCCTTAGACTGCATTAACTAAAGAGCATTACAAAACAGCATGAACTTCAAAATGTGTTGGAGGGAAAAGAAAACTTGGCCACACCCAAAACTCGTCCATAATAGATTTCTTTTTCTGACATATGGATTTAAGTGCATTTTGGCAAGAAAGCAGAAAGATAAGCCTTCTAGTATTACCTGTCAACTTATTAAGACAAGCTAGATTTTCAAGCTAAATCAAGAAAAATGACCTGAAAGCCTACAGGTAAGCTGAAAAACATTTCCTTCTCCCTTGAACATGCTGAGTGGAAAATCTTTTCTGAGCTACTCTTTAATCTCATGTAAGAGGGGAGTCAATGACATTTTAAAGTAAAATCCAAGAACCATTCCAATTCTGTTGAAGATTTTAAAGTCCTCTGGGGTTTAAAAAGTAGAAGGTAACCTCTATTTAAAGTCATGGTGAGTTAATTAAAAGTTTCTTCTAAATAAGTCATCACAGTTAAGAAAGTTTTACCAAATACTGAATAGAGTTGTGTATTATTGAATATTCCTTCAGCTTAGAGCTTATAAAGACAAGGATAGAGAATTAAAGCAGCTTTATACTTGGCCTTTTGTTTTACTTTACTGTTTACCAAGAGAATGTATAACAGCCTTACACTAGGACAATTTTTACAATTTTGCAATACCCTGGAAAATATTAAATACAGAAATTTTTTGCCTATATTCATCTTGCTGAGAAACAATTTGTCATTACCTATTTTAGTTTATCCAGTACATTATATACATTATTTTAGGTCAGAGAACACTGCACCACCACATGAAGAAAATACAAGCAAAACTACCAGAAATATTGGGAAAAATGATTACCTTCCTCGAAGGGCAGTAGATATCAATTGCAATGAGCATCCTACTGCAATGTCATTATGCTGAAATTAGGCTTCTAAAGAAAGTCTTGGAAGGATTTCTATCAAAATATGATAAATATCTACACTCTCTGACCTCTCTGCAGAATATGATTTGCTGAAATAGCCACAGGCAATGTCTACTCACAGAAAAAAAATAATAACTTACAAGAAGACCTGATGGCCTAATTGCAAAATTACTGTAAGAAAAAAAATAAAAGGATGTAACTGTCCCTTCCTGTACATGACAGACATGACCTCCAAAGAGCCGGAAGTAAAGCACTTCAAATTTTAAGTGAACTCACAGGAGGGTCTTGAATAAAATTCTCCTCCTGTCAACAATACAGAGCCACATTCACCCAATTACTGAGTTGATTAGCTGATAAAATTAAATGATACAAATCTTGTTGGCTTGAATGTTTTTGCAGAGATTAGACAACGCAGGTAACAGGGAGAGGCTGACCTTTGTGCCACACACGGGAGAGAAAAAACCCCATTCCGACCCAGTCTTCCACAGCTTGGCCTGTGAGCCTGAGCTCTGCCACCAGAGTCCCTGACCGAGTCTTAAGTGCGCTTTGAAACTAAGAGAAGTAAATGCCATGTACATTGTCATCAATGCAGCCAGAAAGTGAATTTCACAAATACTTAAATATCTATGCCTATTTTCCTCTGAGATTAAATTTAAACTCAACCAATCAATCAATGCTACCAAAGGAGCAGGGTCATTCAAGCAAATACCCTAACAGTCACAAGTCTGAAATACTCTGGGAACTTCTAGAAAAGGATGTGCTTTACTGACACAGAATCAGACCTATCTGGAAGCTCACACGCAGTAGCAGGGTAAGTCCGTCACATTTCTCCCTAAAAGAAACAGGGGTGTTACTAGTTGTTAACCCACTTCTTTCTAACCTCCTGGGCAGGTCTGTCTACACATTCTGTGGTGGCTAGGTCAATGTCCTTCCGCCACCAGCACCGTCCACTGCGTAGTTTCTAGGCTTGAGCCCACAGCTCAAAATTCACCTCACCAGGACCCAGGGACCAATTACCCCTGCTCACTGCCTCCAATGCAATGACTGACTTGCTTTCCCAGCGCCAGGACATTTTTATTATTTCAAAGTTATGTTTCTTCATGTGCATTTGTCCATCTGGCCTATCATTTTCCAATGTAAAGTGACTGAGGTCCAGGACCCTGCCAGTCTGTTAACACGAACCCTACCACCAGCCTCTCTTTTTCAGCTAACCTGACAAGAGAGTCTTGCTCCTGGACATGACGATGCTAAAATAAAATTCGTACTAACGTAGAACATGTTTTACTATGGCCAGATTTCTCAAACATAAAAGCAAGGACCAAAAATCACTGGTGCCATGTGACAGTAGCAAATTCATCTTCATGCATTCATGCCATAATGCCATTAATTTGGTACTTTTAAAAAGGAATAGGGAGGCAGAGGCAAGGAAGGGGTGCAGTTCAGACAAGAACCTAGTATGGAGGAACCATGGACATGGACAACAGGTGGGATTGACTTTGGGGGGAATGGGTGGGTGGGGAGGGGGACAGAGGGGAGCAAAAAGGAGATGGATGTAATACCACAACAATAAAATTAAATTAAAAAAAAAAAAAAAGGAATATGAGTCTGTAGCTGGAGGCAGGTGAAAGGCAACCATACATTGATGTTTGTTTCCCTATCTTCCACTCTCCCTTCCCCTCTCTCTAAAAATAAAATCTTACAAAACAAAAAACAAAAAAAAAAACAGAATGTACGATTAGTTTTTGAATTAAGCAAGATGGCAGTACTCAAATAATACAAATCTACAAATGGATAATTAATCTCATTAGTTACAAACTTTTGAATACTTACTGGAACGTGAGACAAATATTGTTAGGATTCAGTGGATAATAGTATTTTTTAAAACCTGTGCCAGATGTGTATATAAAGGAATATTAGAATATAGGTAAATAGCTAAATATTTCACCTAAACCCAAGAAACAGTGTCCTGTTAAACTCCCAAAGATTTGATAAAAAACTACAGCAGACACAGGTAACTGCAGTCCCAAGTTTCTAAAAAATCCATTTGGTTATACTTTTCAAATAGCCACGGAAATCAAACTGTGCATCGTCAAACAGTAGCATGGCAAGACAGACAAATTCTTAAGCAGCCAAAATACACGTACACGCTCAGTGTTTTGTAGTAAATCAGTGGTATTCCTACTGTTAAACAAAAGCCTTCCCCCCCCCCATATATTTATTTACTTATTAGAAGGTGAAATTTTCATCTTTATTGTATTTTTTTAAATTTAATTTTATTGTTGTTGTATTACATCTATCCCCTTTTTTCTCCCTTCTGTCAAAGGGTCTTTTTTATTAAACTATTTTCTTTTCCTTTACATAAATAGAAACTTTTGTTCTAAGTAGCATTTAATAACCTAACACTCTGAAGTTTCCCACTCGCACATTATTAGCCAGCCCGTGGGTTTTGAGTATACTGATTAATATGAAAGCAACTTCACATTTCATCCAAACTATTGCTGAAAGGAATTTATAGACAGGAACATAAAAGAAATTATTTGTAATTTAAACAGGCAGTTAAAATCATACTTTTAAAATGAGCACAATGTAGAATTCTTTTTAAGCAAAATTCCTTTTAATATGGGCACTAATGTGCTATTCTGGAAATGCTGAGAATGCCAAGCACACGGGCATGTCCTCAGAAACTGTTTAAAACGACCTTCACCTGGAAAGGGCTGACCATCAGTTGGAGCTTTGGTCTGAGCCAAGAAGTACCATTGCACTTTATATAAAGTTAAGACAAGCCATGTGTGGCTAACACAGTGGCCAGCTTCTACAGTGTTCATTCTACTGTTTCAGGAAAGAACAACCTTCAGCTCCACCAAAGAACCTTCAGCTTCACAAAGGTGTGTGAACAGATCTTCCAAAACATGTGTACAACATGTATCACTGAAGAGGTATGTAAAAAGAAGGTCAAGAGAAAGCCAAATGATTTTGGGAAATGTGAACCCCGCAGGCTGTTGTGGAAAAAACATATTGTAAAGCGTCTACCTTTTTTCATCATGTGCATCCTATAAATTGCTCCTCCGATTTAGACTGTCAAGATTATGGATCCTGCCTGAGAATTTTGTAAATCCCTACATGATTTCTTCTCTGAAAATAAATTTATCAACATACATTAACTAAAAACTTCCTTTTTAAAATTTTTCTAACATGGCATTAATTAGATGGTTAATTAACTAAACATCCTAATGAAAAAAGAGAAATACAAAGTGATCCCAAAACTAGTGTATAAAAGTATCCTCCTTCTTTATGAAATTAGTATGAAAATTAAGGTAATACATGTAAACAGATATTTAATTTTACAAAAATAATTTGATAGCTCAAACTTTTTAATTAACATGAAAAATTAATGTGTATATCTTTATATATGACCAAATACCCCCTACACACAAAATAATGACAACTATGTCAAGTATCCAATATAGAAATAAAATAGATTATACAAAAATTAAAATGGTAATGATGGGAGCATAGTGGCATTACGGTCATATTTTTCTTCAAGTTTTTATAGTATTCGCATATTATTTTTTAAAAAATTAAATTTTTTTTGGTTACACACAAGAAAACACTACATAACTTAGAGATATTTTAAAATACTAAAATGTGAGCCCTGGCTGGTGCCTCAGTGGATAAGGAGCCACCCTGAGAACCCAAAGGTCGCTGGTTCGATTCCCAGCCAGGGCACATTACCAGGTTGCAAGCCAGGTCTCCAGCCAGGTCTGTAGCTGGAGGCAGGTGAAAGGCAACCATACATTGATGTCTTTCTCCCTCTCTGCCTCTCTCCCTTCCCCTCTCTCTGAAAAATAATAAATAAAATCTTAAAAAACAAAACTAAACTAAAATACAACTTTTAAATAAAGCATTGTATAATTTTTAAATAATACACATACCTGAACCAACCTCTTTTTCCTCTTCTTCAATGTTGTTTTTGATGCTATCATATTCCTCATCAATGGTCTGATTACCACGCATCTGAGATAAAATTCTACGGGCCTTCTGAGTCTGTCCTTTCTGAATAAGCCATCGTGGGCTTTCAGGTAAAAAGAGAAAACCAAAAAACTGTATAACTGCTGGAATTGCTGCCAGTCCCAACATGTACCTGCAATAGAACACATATGTTACTGTAAAATTTGGTCTTATTAGGACCACATTGTGAATAATATTTAATATTAAATTGGTCAAAATGATTTTCATGTTTTTGTGTAACCAGCAAAAAGGATATTTTTATGCTGCAGGGGGAAAATGCAAAATGAAAAAAGTCTGATTTTTCTCTTTCATACAAATTATTATGAAAAATGGGCAAAAGTCAGAATAATTATGTAGATGCATTCTGAACCAAACACATCATTTGAAACTCCATGATCACCAACACCACCCAATACAAATAATTCTGTATTCTATAAATACAAAATGGGATTAAGATAAAACTCTTTGATCTTTTAAAGACACACTTTTCAATAAAGTTAAAGAGTTTTCTGCTCTGTGAATGATTAGCTATGATTTTTTTTTTCCATCAAGCACCACGTTCACCCTCATGAAGAAAGGAATGTAAACCCATATGAAAGTAGGATGGATTTGGAAGCAAATAATCATTAATAAAATGATAGAAATTCCTCACAGTATAGTTTGATATTTCGTAGCATGACTCCTCGAACTTTGTTGTTCTTTCTCAAGATTACTGCTATTTACAGCCTTTGGTGGTTTCATATAAAATTTAAAAATATTCAACCTAGTTCCATGAAATATCAGTACATCACTTATCTTGATAGAAACTGCATTGAATCTATAAACTGCTTTGGTTAATAAGGACATTTAAATTATTTAATTATTCTATGGACACAATATGTGCTTCCATTTATTTGCTTCTTCTTTAATTTCTTTCTTCAGTGTCATAATTTTCCAAGTTCAGGTCTTTTACATCCTTGGTTAGATTTATACCTGGGTATTTTCTTCTTTTTGAAGCAACTGTGAATGGAATTGTTTTCTTTATTTCCTTTTACATCCTTGGTTAGATTTATACCTGGGTATTTTCTTCTTTTTGAAGCAACTGTGAATGGAATTGTTTTCTTTATTTCCCTTTCTGATAGGTCATTATCGGCATATAAAATACAACTGATTTCTGGATATTAATTTTGTATCCTACTACTTCACTAATTCATTTATTAGTTCTAGTAGTGATGGAATCACTGGGGTTTCTCTATGTACAGTATCATGCCATCTGCAAATAAAGACAGCTTTACTTCTTCCTTTATAATTTGGATGACTTTTATTTCTTCTTCTTGTCTGATTGCTATGGCTAGTACTTACAGTACTATGTTGAATGAGAGAGGTCTTGTTCACTGTCTTGTTCCCAATCTTAAGGGGAACAACTGTAGTTTTTGCCCACTGAGGATGATGCAGGCAGTGGGTTTGTCGTTTAAGGGCCTTTATACAGTACAGCTATATTCCCTCTATTCCCACATGCTAAAAGATTTTATCATAAATGGTTGCTAGATTTTATCAAATGCTTTTTCTGCATCTATTGACATGATCATGTGGTTTTTACCCTTCATTTTGTTTATGTGATATATTGATACTGACTGATTTATGAATTTTGTACCAACCTTGAATTCCAGAATAAATCCCACTTGATCAGGGTGTATGATGTTTCTGATGCACTGCTACACTCAGTTTGCTAATATTTTGTTGAGAATTTTATCATCTACATTCATCAGTGACATAGGCCTATAATTTTCTTCCCTTTTAAGGCAAGAGTAACTGAAACAATCATGGTACTGGCATAAAAACAAATTTAGATCAATGGGACAAAACACAAAGCCAGGTATTAAAACCATGCTATTATAATTAATATTTGACAAAGGAAGCAAGTACATACAATGAACTAAAGATACAGTTTATTCAATAAAAGGTGTTGAGAAAATTAGGTAAGTGCAGAAAAATGAAACTAGACCACCTTCTTATGCGACACACAAGAATAAATTCAAAATGGATCAATGACTTAAATGTTTGACCCAAAACCATAAAAATCCAAGAAGAAAACGTACACAGTAAAATCTTAATATTGCTCCCAGCAATACTTTTTCTTACAGAAATCCTCAGGCAAGGGAAACAAAAGAAAAGAATAAACAAATGGAACTACACCAAACTAAAATGCTTCTGAACAGCAGAGGAACCCATCAATAAAATAAAAAATAAAAAGACAACACACTGAATAGAACGCATTTGCCAATGATACAACAGATACGGGGTTAACATGCAAAATATAAAGAACTGAATAGGCCTTTAAAGGGCCAAAGAGGATAGACACATGGCCAAAAGACATATGAAAAGATGCTCAACATTACTCATCACAAAAGAAATGCAAAATAAAACCACAATGACATATCACCTCACACCTGTCAGAATGGCCATCATCAATAAGTCAACAAACAAGTGTTGGTGAGGATACGGAGAAAGGGAAACCGTTTTGCACTGTTGGTGAGAGAGCAGACTAGTGCAGCCACAGTGGAAAGGAGTATGGAGATACCTCAAAAAATTTAAAATGGACCTGCCTTATGGCCCTGTGATCCCTATTTCTGGGAATTTATCCAAAACCATAAAAAAAAGAAACTTTTATCCCTGGCGACAGCGTAGGGAGAATTCTACACAAAGTGAAATAAGCCAGTCAGGGGAAGACAAATAACATGATTTCACTCATATGTGGAACTGAATGAACAAACTGAACTAACAAGCAAAACAGACATAGACTCATAGACAGAGAACAGACTGACAGCTCTGAGAGCAGTTAGCTGGTGCAGGGATTGAGCAAAATGAAAAAAGAACTCATGGACATGGACAACAGTGTGATGATTGGGGGGCAGTGAAGGGTCAAAGGAAGATAAATGGTAACAGAAAAAAATACTCTAAAAAATAAAAATAATTTTTTAAATCAATTTAAAAAAGACAGAAATTTAAAAAGAGCATAAAGAAAACAAACCCTGCTCATGTTGAAGTTACACGTCATCTTTTTAAATGTCTGTTCTTAATGGCTGAGCAGTTTTAACCTCAGTTTATGTCACTGAGCCTTGCATTATAAGTTATCTACCTGTCCCACCAGGTTGTGTATTTAACTTTGTTTCCAGCACAGCCCCTCATACAGGACATTGAACTTCGTAAATGTTTTATAAAGTGATACATGGCAAATATTTTAAATCCACCAGAGAAGTACAAAAACAGTCAATGTAAAAGATCTCTCCAAAATATTCTGACCATCAGATTAGTCTCCTAACTTTTTTAGGACTCAAATCTTTTTGAACTGAGGGATTTGATTGAGTAAATTTCAAAGTCTCTTTCAACTGAAAACTTCTATGAATCTACAATACCAGGAAGTTTTTTCTTTTTCTAAATTATATTTTATTGATAATGCTATTACAGTTGCCCTAATTTTTCTACTTTTGCTACCTACTCCACCCAGTACCTCCCACTCCCTCCAGCAATACCCCAACATTGTTCATGTCCATAGGTTATGTGCATGTAAGTTCTCTGGCTACTCCATTCCCTTTACTGTATTTTACATCCGCATGACTACTCTACTTCTTAGTCCCTTCACCCATTCCCCGCTTCCCTCTTCCCATCTGGCAACCATCAAAATGCAATCTCTATCCATGATTCTCTGTTCTTTTTGTTTGCTTAGTTTGTTTTTTAGATTTCCATTATTGATAGATTTGTATTTTTTGGCATTTTATTGTTCATATTACTTCTTAAATAAATTCCTTTAATATTCCACATAATAATGGTTTGGGGATGATGAACTCCTTTAGTTTTTTTCTTGTCTTTGAGAAGCCCTTTGATTCTAAATGATATCGTCACTGGGTAGAACAATCTTGGCTATAGGTTCCGGCTTTTCCTGACTTTTGAGTATTTCTTGCCAGTGGGTGGTGCAGGCCAAGGTCAGCCCCCACCTGTGTGTTGCCTGGGTCACCCTGCCTGAGCTATAAAGCAACCTGAGATGCTGCTACCTGTGCTGGGCTTGGAGATTCCCTGGTGGAGCCCAGCTGTGAATCCAGGCAGGCTGCTGCTAGTGCCCATCCTGGGGATCACTGAGATCAGCAGTTGTTTGTTTGAGAGAATTTAGGAAGCCGTGAAGCAGGAGCCAAGACCAGCCATTCATACAGAAAAGCAGCTTGGGTGGGCTTGTAAGTTGGGTGCCGCTGAGTCTCTGGGGATCTCCTAGGAGGGTCAAACCATGTTAGCCAGGTTGAGGAAGTCTTAGCTATGGCACCAGTTTGCTGGCTCTGTAGGGGTAGGATTTAGAAAAGAGACAATGGCATCTGCTCCCCTTGATGCCAGACATTCCAGTTTCTCCCTGTATATAACTGGTGCCTTTCAACCTGCTACCTGGTGCTGGAGCTCAGAGGGAGTGAGTCTGAGTAGGTGAGTCCATGTGTGGGTTCTTTAAGAGGAACTCCTTGGGGCTCCAGAGCAGTTTCTTCCACTGACTCAATCCCCACTGGTCATTGCAGCTGGACGTTGTGGGGACTTCTCTTTCCGGGACCTGAACACTGGGCTACGGGGCCTGGGGTGGGGCTGGGACTCCTCACTCCTGAATCTCCTTCCAGAATTTTTATCTATCACACTAGGGTGAGGAACCAACCCATTCCACATCTGCATCAGTTCTGCCAGTCTGGATGGATGTGGTATCTTTAATCCTGTAGTTGTCTGACACTCATTCAACTCAATTTTTGACAGTTTTGAGTGATGGCTGTTCTGTATTTTAGTTGTATTTTTTATGTGGTTGTGCGAATACATGAGCCATGTCTGCCTATGCTACCTACCATCCTGACCAGATGTTTTCTGTTGATGTAAGTTCCCTGGGTATGTTCCATAGTGGACTCATCATGGCAGGGTTCTGAAGACCAACTCCAATTACTTAAAAACCATGCTCATGGATATTAACAAACCAGTGGAAAGTCACTTGACTCAATGCCCTTTCCAAAGCTATTCTGTCTGACTTTTAAGCTATAAACCCAAAGCATAGCAGCCTTGAAGGCTCCAGATATAGTATATCTTACGACAATGGCCATAATACGTTAAGCAATTTCATTTTATTTCATAAACAACAGGAAAAGAAATACAATTGTCACATGGGTGTTGGGATTAACTCCTATTTTAAATAGTAGCTAAAACTACACATGGAAACAGAAAAATAACTAAGATTTATAAAATAAACATGTTTATGAATGACTGACTAGATGAATCACTTGGCCTCTAGTATTCCCAGAAATCTTATTCAAAGGGTTTTCTATTTTAGGACATGGACTGGGATAATATTGAATCACTCCTTCCTCTGCTCACCCACAGACCAGAGTGTTAACCTCAGTTTATGTCGCTGAGCCTTGCATTATAAGTTATCTACCTGTCCCACCAGATTGTGTATTTAACTTTGTTTTCAGCACAGCCCCTCATACAGGACATTGAACTTCGTAAGTGTTTCATAAAGTGATACAAAAGCAGTCATACATCTCAACTTCCTGTATTAAACAGTAAATAACTGCTTCACACACACACATGAACGAACATCTTATGCAGCAGATGTTTACCTCGGCAAACTTACTTGCACAGTAATTCCAATGAAACCATTTGTTATTCTCAATATAGCTAGACCTTTCCTTGTGAAGATGACTCATCTAAAGAAGGGCTTTGTAAGAATCTTCAGATGAGAGCTAGAGAGATCAGCTCAAACAAATGCATATTTCTGGCCTCTTCTCCTTAAACATTAACCTGTATAACCAAATCTGTTACTTAGAAGTAGGTTTTATTGCTATAAATCAGTGATTTTCAACTGCCATGCTATGGCACACTGGCGCGCCACAAGAATTTTTAAAACACGCAACACCTGACTATTTAGTCAGGCGCACTGGCCTCTTTTCCCTTAGACTGTCAAACAATGACTACAAACAACCAAAGAATAGCCATCCAGCATAACTGAATCAAAATTATACATATTTTTTGTCAGATGGGCAAAAAAAATTTTTTTTTTTGGTGTACCACAGAACTTTAGTAATCAGTTTATGTGTGCCAGGAGATGAAAAAGATTGAAACTTGCTACTGTAAATGAATGACTTTTTTATTTGGTTGTACTCTCTTAAAGAAAAGGTTATACTCTCTTAAAGAAAAGGTACTGGCAACTACTGCCAATTATTTAAAAGAAGAGCAATACAAAGTGAAGCTGGATTAGGAAATACATTTTAAAAGTCTTAAAAATAAAAGCCTCTCTGTTTCACTTCTCTATCCCTTTCAATGATCTTTCCTTCTGTTCTCCAAACACCCTTCAGTGATAAAGATTAAAGAGCTGCACAAACACATACAGAAAAGCTGCATCATTTTCAGGCCTCAAGATGCTCACACAGTACTTCACACTTTACTACACACTATTTAATTCTAGTACACAACAGTTTTAAAAAACTAAAAGAAAAAATAGAAGGAAAAGGAACAAAGAGTAAAGAAAAATGCTAATATACTTATTAGCTAGCCTGTGTGTCCTAACTGAGCTCCAGGGGACAGAACACTCTAGCCCTTCAGCATTTGAAATCTGTTAAGCGCCAAGAGTCTAGGTCTGAAATTTACAATTCAATGCCCTGATGCTAGAATTGAATTAGTAAAGCCTGAATCCAGAGGCTGCCCAAGATAAAACATGTTTTACACATTTACATCCTAATGTTTTTCTTCTGGAAGTAGAACAAAGGAACTTATTTTCACTATACTTTAATTACCTTTCATAATAAAGATATTTTGATAGGACACCTGATGTATATTCTCAAAACACAATAAGCATGCTCCTGAAGTTATTAAAAAAAAAAAAAAAAAGACATTTGGATAGGAATAAAAAGTTCCATGGCTTTGTAGAAACCAAATACACCAGATGGGCTGGGGTTGGGGGTGAGGGCAATAGTTGTGGTTTATGATGGAGAGATCAGAAGAACAGACCTGGGTCACTAACCACAAAACCCTGACCGAGTTCCTTAACGCTGTAATTCGCAGGTGATGGGGTTTATCTCAGGACAGCTGGGATAATTAGGTGAAATCATTCAGCTGGTACCTGACATGGACAAGATGCTCAGCAAAAAGTGTTTCCACCTCCTTGACTCGCTCCACCCCTAACCAATTCAATGCAACTTGTCTATCTTGGTGGTATCATTCACTCAAACTTTCGGTATGTAGAACTAACCAATTTCTTTCTTGAGGAAAAAAGTCATTTCGCTGATGGTGTGCAGGTTGCAGATCAGTAAGAGGTTGCTTTGCTGGAGCAACGATGAGAGTTTATCACGCAACTGAAAGAACAGGAGCTCTATAGACTCCGCTAAGACAGTCTTAGGGACTCGCCATCAGTCCCCTACATCCAGGGAAATCAGGAACCTGATAAATGACAATGAGTATATACTGACAATGACAAAGGAGATACTGATAAACTGGGGCAGTCAATTCCCAAACAAACAAGAGGTTTGTTTGTTTATTAGAGGGATCTCATCATTATTAGTTAAACCAAGGGTTCCAAACCCTGGCTTCACACTGGAATCACCCAGGGGGCTTTTTAAACACACCAGGGTCCAGCCTCTACCCAACCAAGTATTTTGATTAACAGGTCTGGACTCCAGTCCCAGGGAATTCCATTTTATTAAAAGCTCCTGGGTGGTGCTAATGTGCACCCAGCACTGACAGCCATGGACCTAAGTGTTTACAAAACCCAGGGGGCAAAAGGAGACAACAAGAAGCCCAAGTCCACAGCCTGGGCAACGGCCAAGTTGCCTCCTGGAGGACAGCGCACCAAGCTGACGAAGGGAAAGCAGGCTGGCTCTGGCACAAATGCCAAGCTTTTGTTCTAAAGGTGAGTTCTAAAGGTGTTCTGAATGTTCTTCAGCATCATGATCACTCACTGAAAGGGACCTTTTAAACTTTCTAACTGAAATTAATGAATGAGCTATTTTCTGGTCCAGCTAGCAGTACCAGCACCTGCCTACCAGAAAATGAAGGACAGGCACTCTAATGGTAAGTAATGCTTTCAAAAGGTATGGGCCGGACAACGAAAATGACAGTGACAAAGCCAGCTATTTCACCTCGGGTTAAGCCTTCTTCCCAAGGACAAGAACTGAAGTTCTGTGAATCAGAGACACCGCACTCGTGGGTGCCAGCCCTCCCCACTGTAGCCAGGCAGACCTGCTGCTGCTGCTGAGGGCCACGTACCCGGCACAACACCAGACAAATCCTTCACTGAACAGTCACCATCCATCATTCTCGTTTTAAAGAAGTCATATGCTCTCATCTAGGAAGCCAAAGACAAGTGTCCTCTAACAGCCAGCTATTTCAGATAGCAGTCCCTTCTCTGAATGGGAATGCAACTTTCTAACATGGTCCACTGATAGAGCACAATGAACACGTTCCTTGTTCATTCTCAAGTAGCTCCACGAGGGTGGTAATTATGGTCCAAATACATGAAAATCTACTTGAACATACAGACTCATCTGGGACATGTAATCATTTAATCACAGTGATAGCAACAGTGATAGCTAATACCTAGCATTAGTTTCATGTGCCAAGCACTGTTCAAAGAGTTTAATCCATTAACTCATTTAACTTCGTTAACAACCCTATGGGGTGGGTACCATTATTATCCCCATTTAAAGACAAGCTACAAAGAAGATATAGACCTAGTATGCAGTGGAACTAGGATTAAAATCTGGGCAGTATGGCTCCTATAACAAACAACAATTTAGGGCATTAACTGACCTCTGCTTCAAGTCAGTTTAAAGACTTTTGAGGATCCTTGCATAAGTTTTACTGTTCCCTTACCAGTTAAATGCAGTAGAGCCCTGGAGAGTAACGGGGTGAAGGGGCTAGCTGGGTGCAGTCACCCCTATCGTATGTACCAGGCACAACTCCTGACACAGAAGCAACCACCGGGCTGGGGAACTGCAAACTGGGTTTAACTAATACAGGCCCACCGGTGGCAAATGGAACATCTTATTCCCTTGACATCATTGTGTTACTATGAAAATAGCTCATTATTAGTAAAAATGAACCTTGCTCATAACAGTAAACATGTGTTGCTTGCTTTGAACACTGTGCCAACCTAAATTTTTATTTTGTCTTTAACATACATAGGCAAACTTTCATGTATGACATTAACAGGTAACAAGGAAGTAGAGAGTTGAGAAGATGACTAGAAGCAAAAAAAACTTGACTTGGGCTTTGATCTTTTAAAAATATTTTATACTATCGTGAACATGACAGATGTAAAGTTGTTTTCCTCTATACTTTGCTTTCCAATATCTGCCTCGCACTGGCCTCCCCAAGCCTCTTCCCATCAGAAGAAATTGTGCAGAAAGAGTTATACCCTACATCTACATCTTGTTTATTCTCTTCTCCCCTCCATCCTTTTTCTTCATTAAGTTACCAGAAGAAGTCTGCCAATGCCTTACGATAGAAGAGCTGCATGATTTATGGTTTTAATTGCAAGTCAAGCTGTAACAAAAAAACTATCATAGCTAAGGGAAATGTATTACAATGTTATATTTAAAACAAATAGTATGCAATTGTTTTTACAGCTTTTTCAAATTTATTTATTTCTCCTCATCCAAGGATATTTTTTATTCATTGCTTTTAGAGAGACAGGAGTGGAGACACAGAAACATCGATGTGAGAAACATCAATTGGTTACATCATCAACACATGTTAACTTGGGAGTCCAAGCCACAACCCAGGTAATTGGCCCGACTGGGAATCAAACCAGCAACTCTTTGGCTATGGGACACCATTCCAATTGGACCACACTGACCAGGGCCTGTTTCCATAGCTCTTGAAAAGCACATGAAAGGTTTTGGGGCCCTGCAGTCATTTAGCCCATTATCCCCTGAAGAGGCCATGGGAGTATTAAGGTACAGTTCAATGACCACTTTCTCACTTACCACCCAACCTCACATTGTGAAAAGTATTCGCTTTCAAACCAAATCTCTACCTTGTATTTTTCTAGTCACAAAGAATCTTGACATTTTTGAAACACTAAGATTAGCTCAATAACAGGCCCTGAAACTTTATCCAGAGTACAGTAAAGATTTTCTGGCAATATTCTCTAATATTGAGACCATGGCTAGAGACACTTAAGAAAAAACAAAAAAGTGGGGAAAAAAATCAAGTAAAGAAATTGTGTTTTCTTTCCATCTTCTGTCTTCTAACTAGCATTGTTTCTATTTATTTGCTGTTGATTTACAAATCATGCCCATGCCTGCCCGTTCTGAAAAGCTCAAGTAAGAGGAATAGCATAAATATTAAGATGCTATACGTGCCCCAGCCAGTGTGGCTCAGTTGGTTGGGCATCGTCCTGCAAACCGAAAGGAAGTTCGGATCCTGGTCAATACCTAGGAGTTACAGGTTTGGTACCCAGTTGGTGTGCCTTTGGAGGACAAACAATGTTTTTCTAGCACATCCAGGTTTCTCTTCCTCTCTCCCTTCCCTTTCCCCTATAAAATCAAAAATTAAAATAAAAATTTTCTTTAAGATGCTATGCTTTATTTTTTAAAACTCCCCATTTCAAACTCACATCCTTTTACTTGTAACTATAAAATAAATCAACTCTAACATTTCCCCCCCCGAAAACAGTTCATTGAAAATAAAAAGGTCTGCAGTTCAAATCACCTCCCTAACAAAGATTTACTGTTTGCTTAGAAAGCTAAGGTTAAACTTCTTAAATCCTTTCTGAGCTTTTTTACCTAGCTGACAACTTCTGAATGTATAGTAAGTGCCAAACTCTAAGACAATCATTAAGCATCATGTGTAAACTTAACCACAGATGGTATCATGCAGTTTCAGTCCAGAACACCCCCAAGCTGGCACTTTCCAATGGTATTTATCATTAGATCCTGTTCAGGATAGTGGAACATTTCCCCTTAAAAAGACAGAGTCTGCCCTTTCAAACCACATCCAAGCACACTGTTCCTTCAGCCTTACACCTACAACTAACTACCTGACTTCATTGTTCAATGCTCCTGAAGATTTCGAGTTTTCTTCTCTTACACTTCTCTTATATTTAATAACCACAAGTGATACATTTACTAAAGATCTCTATTCATTATTAAGTATTTCCCAAATATAAATTACGACTCATATAATAGTTTTCAACTTAATGCAGAAGATTTAGGTGTGCAATAATAACAATGAGCTTTGCCACTTGCTATAGTTAAAATCATTTCATAACATAGCTTTCAATTTCATTTCATGATTCACAACTCCATTTTAACAAATAAGAAAAGACTGCCAAACTGAGAGCCAGGCTGGCAAGCTAATTTTTCTCTGCCATCAAGGATTATGCACAACATCGACACTGACGACTGATACACCTGATGACCTGATGGCAGCTAAAGAGTAAACATGAGACCACGGCTGCAGGTACGTAAAGGAAAACAGAAATCAGTATGTCACAGCTGAAATCTATCAAGTAAAAAGCAGCTGATGTATAATCAGCAAATGAGCAATTTTTATGTTACCCAGTATTTGTGTAAATTGTAAAAAACAAAAACAAAAAACAAAACCATCACCATATATGTAAACATAAAAAAAATATGAATGATCTATGAATCAGTATTTAACACATTCACCAAATTTGGGGAATTTTCAACCATTATTTCTTAACATATTCTTTGCCTCATTCTCTCTCCTTTTTGAACTTCAATTACATGTATAGCAGACTAGTTAGTATTAATTAGAGGTATATAAAATGACTCAATGTTGTACCCTAGGCCACTGAGACTTTCCTTATTTCTTTCCCACCTTATTATTTTCTCTTTCAGATTAGGTTATGTTTATAGGTCTATCCTCAAGCTTCCAGATCCTGTCATCTTCAGTTTGCTTTTAAACCCATCTAATAAATTTTTAAATTGTTTTACATACCAATCTAGATTTTGTACTTTCAGTACTAGACAATATACATACAGCATTTCTCTGCTGAGATTCCTCACCTGTTACTCTGTAAGACTTTCATGTCCATTAAGTCCTTAAACACATTTCAAGTAGCTGTCTTCCAAACCTTTTCTAATTCTAACACCTACAATCCACATCATCTTAAGGTCTACCTATACTGACAATCTGTCTTTTAAATATGAGTCACTTTTTTTTTTACTCATACTGTCTAATAAATTTTTGTGTCCTATGTAACATGTAGATACTCTAGGTTTTCTTATTCTGAAGAATGTTGGCACTGTCCTATCAGGCACCTTAAATTTGTAAAGGCTTGGTTTTAGTCTTGGTAAGTGTTACTCACTTTTGACTTGGTCTTAAGAAAAATCCCTGGTTATGCCACATAGCTTTTTACTCCAAAGGCATGGCCCTCCTGGGGTCTTACTGGAAACTCAAGCTGTTGCCCCTCCTCCCAAACTGGAAGGTTTCAAAGTCCAAAAATGTCATTCCTCCTATGGGCAGGAAATAACATCTTTCTCAGTTTTACCATCTTCTGTTACTTTCTGCCAACTCCATGGAATCTCTCCTGTATATTCATTGTTCAGGAGTCAGAAAACCACTTGCGATGAATTAACATTCAGATTTGGAGGCTTCTTCCTCTATGGGTCATCCTTGTATTGGATCCACACCCCCAAATTCCAACTGCTATGGCCACTGCAAACTCCAGCCACTGATACCACAAGTCAATAAAACAGTAGTTCCTGCTTAAATTCTAGCAGTCTAGCCTCAAGGATGCCTTCAGGGATAAAGCCATTAATGAGAGCTCACCATAAACCATTCACTTGAAGGATCAAATCCCCTTCCATCCCAATCCACCCCTGGATCTGGGACTCTCCAAAGTCTTAAAAAGTTTCTTGGCCCTGGCGGGTGGCACAGTGAATAAGGTGCCGGCCTGTGAACTCAAAGGTCTCTGGTTTGATTCCCAGCCAGGGCACATAACCAGGTTGCAAGCCAGGTCTCCAGCCAGATCTGTAGCTGGAGGCAGGTGAAAGACAACTATACACCGATGTCTCTCTTTCTGCTTCTCTCCCTTCCCCGCTCTCTAAAAATAATAAATAAAATTAAAAAAAAAAAAAGTTTCTTGTATTCTATGATTTACAATGGTTACCCACATGGAAGAGTAATTCACATAACAACTCTTATCAGTAAACCATATTTACTTTTTACTTGCAAAATATACATAATTGAACATAAGAGCAATTTTTATTACCTGCTTTAGATGAGACAGTCAACCAAAAATACTCTAGAGATAACAGCAAACAAATGCATTAAATAGCATTAAGTGTTTGTATGTGCGTTCACAGCCATTAACTCATTTGATCCCAATACTAACTACTACAACTACTGAAGCATCAGCTACATGAGGGTATTAAAGTTTAAATTAATTCCTGTGCTGTGAAAGCAGCTCTTAAATCTATTCCTCCCACTACACTATGGTACCTTTATGATAAACAGCCCTATTTTAATTCTGTCAACCACAAAATTATTTTTAAAATTCAGAATTAACATATTTACTTGTAAACAGACTAACCAAATTCATCTTTCTTAAAATGACCACTGCACAGTTAAATTTTTAAGACAAAAATTACTTCATAGTACATATTTTGTACACAGCCAAACACCACTAATCTATTAGCACTAAATCATAAAAACACCTTTTCCAGCACAAATTTGTTTAGAAATACCATTTTAAGTACCATTCTAAAAAGCATCTTTTGACAAGATATTTAAAACTGTGAAATATTATGGGGGAGGGAGGCTCATGGTTTCTTCAGCCCAAAGTACTATTGATTATTTTTTAAATTACTTTCTGCAACTTTCAATAAACAAACTCAAACTCAACACATTGTTAAAGAGTGCACACTACATTCAAGTTCTATTCGCATCCAGTGAAGACTACTAGCCTTTCACAGCACCTTCCGACTCTTAAACAGTGATGCGGCTCTCCACCTAGGTGCCCAAGCATAGCTTCTGAAAACTTATTTCACCTAGAATGTCCCTCTCCCTCTTTATGCCAAAACTATTTTGGCCCAAGACGACTCAGCTCAACTATCTTCCCATTGTGAGCTAAGTTATTCACTCTCCCTAAGAGGTCACATGTAACTTAACACTATGGATCATTTAATTAACATGCAGATGAAAACTCTCTCCTTCAGACAGGGACGTGCCTGAGGGCAGGTACAGTTCTTGTCTACCTTTTATCTCATCAACAAGCACAATGGTAGTAGTATACGGTAGATCTCTGAGGAAATAAAACAAAATTTCTGACTGAATGAATGATTTTCTTACGAACACATGTCTCTAATAGCATCACTTCACTATGTCGTACCAATATTGTGGCAGCCACCTCATAAATAGGTTCTCTGAATCCATCAAGAGCCAAGTGCTCCGATAATTCCAAGCATGGCTGTCATATTAAGCCTTTCATTTACATTACTGCATGCCATGCTCAAAAAATAATAGTTTTCCTTTGCCTTTAGATAAAAAGTTCTAGCTGGTAATTCAAAAACCGCTAGAATCTGGCTACAATCTATTGTGTGTGTCACACTTGGAAGCATCCCCACCCTGCTGTCACCTGGCTTACCCCCTGCACCCGTTTTTCCCACCTCTCCACATGAATCCCACCAATTCCTCAAGGCCCAGCACAAATCTCATGTTTCTGTGGGAAGATGCCCCAGAAAACTCTCATACAGCTGTTGCTAGCACTAATACTTAGCATCTCTCGTTCAATACTTGTATTATTGCAAAATTTACTTTGTTATCACACAAAAAAAATCATGTCAATGATGAAAATATCTAGCACACTCAACAAATGGTTGTGCATAGGCTAGTGAAGTTGAGTAAGAGAATTCTAATTTTTAAAAAATTAAATCTGAAAAAAATGAGTACAAAATTAACTTGAAAGAGAGGAATTTAGACCTTTTATATATACAGCAGTTTTATTAATATAAAACACATTATGCCCTGGCTGGTGGCACACTGGATAAGGCACTGGCCTGCAAACCCAAAGGTTGCTGGTTCGATTCCCAGCCAGGGCACATGACCAGGTTGCAAGCCAGGTCTCCAGCCAGGTTCATAGCTGGAGGCAGGTGAAAGGCAACCATACATTGATGTCTCTCTCCCTCTCTCTCTCTCTCTCCCTTCCCTTCTTTCTAAAAATAATAAATAAAATCTTTAAAAAACAAAAAGATTTCTTTTAAAAAAGTTATAAAGGAAAAAAATAAAACATTATGGTTTATGCAATTATAAATATAGGAATACTCATCTGCAAACAAACTCTATCCAAGAAAGAAAGATGAAAAAAATGTTCTGGGGCCCAGAAAAGTATATTATTTTGAGAAACAGAAATGTTCATGGGCTCAGAAATTAATTTTTTCTCATTTTTATGTTGTTTAAAAATACTTGGTTAATAACTTAGTTTTTCAGCCATCTATAGAGTATATGTAAGAGTATTCCTCAATATAAATTAGTGAACTGTCATTTTGATTTATTATTAGTATCAAACTTTGGTTAAGAATCCCTTCCTTAGAGCCCAAGCAATTCAGCTCAGTTCCATAAACATTTATTGAATATTTACTATGTCTCGGGCTCTTTTCTATATTTAAAAATGAGTACATGGTCAATGACATTCAGGAGCTCCAAAGCAAATTATAGGAGACAGATAAGCAACTAGTTCAAAATAATATGGTAAGTATAAAATCAAAGCTATATACATGTACAAAGACAGCTTCAACAAGACTTAAGCAGAGATTTAAAGTACGAAAAGCAGTTGGACCAGGACAGGGTAAATACATGACATTATAGATAATATGAGCAGAAAGGTAGTATCAAAAAAAAACAAACACAGATGCAACTAGTGTGTAAAGTGATAGGTACAGTGTATAGACATGGTTGTTATAAAAAGGAGACAAGAGGAAGACAACAATGAGTTACAAAAGCTTGAAAAGCAGGTATGCATTGGATAATGGAATACACTACAAGTCATACAAGTCATGATAAAAGAACTTAACTGTTTTTTTTTTCCCCTTTTAGAATGGGGAGGCCTTGAAGTATTTTAGCAGTGACATGCCCAGATAGAAGTTTTAGACTACTGTGGTGGCTATTAAGTTCACTTTATTACATATATTTATTGAGGGTCTCCTACTACATGCCAGGCTTTACCTCATCAATAAAAACAGAAAACCTTTGTTTGTTTGCAGTGTAGTGAGTTAATTTCACTGTTTAATAAGCAAAATTTTAAAATATTAGCACAGAAAAGGGCAACTAATGATAAAACTTTATATCGTTATTATTATTAACTACCAAACTAATTCTGTCATCTCTACAAGCACTATAATATATTAGGTAAAAATAAAATCTTTGTTAACATTGTTAGTCATCGGGGAAATAAAAATCAAAACTGTAACAAGATGCCACTTCAAACCCACCAAGGTGACTATGGTCAAAAGGACAGACAATAAGTGTTTGGTAGGATGTGGAAAAACTGGAATTCCCATACATTGCTAAGTGGCAGACATAAATTAGTGTAGCCTCTTTGGAGGACAGTATGGCATTTCCTCAAAACGTTAAACATAGTTACCGTAACCTTATACTCCTAGGTATATAGCAAAGAGAACTGAAAAATATGTCCACCATGCAAGTTGAACACCAATGTTCATAGCAACATAATAGCCAAAAAGTAGAAACAACCCATAAGTCCATAAACTAATGAAAGAATAAACCAAATGCTGTGTATCTACATCATTTGCCAATAAGAAATGAAATACTTGTGTATGCTAAGACATGGATGAACCTTGAAAAAATGCTAAGTGAAAGAAGCCAGTCACAAAAAGACCACACATACTGATATATGATATATCCAAAATAGATAAAAAGTATATTAATAGTTTCCCAGAGCTCGGAGGAGCTGGGAGACAGCCCAAAGGGGTAAGCTTTCTCTTTTGGGTAATGAAAATGTTAGATATTTGATAATGGTGATGACTACATAGCTCTGAGAATAGACTAAAATGCACTGAACTATATACTTGAAATAAGTGAACTGAATACGTGAATTGTCTCAATAGTTTTAAAAAATCTAATCTTTAATGGTATCTTCAAAAATTTTATTCCTCTTTCCTCATGAAACCAGATGATATCCTTCCTAACAAAGAATACATTATAGCACTAGAATACTAAAAAAATACCAACTTTTTTCAATCTTCTACTGGCAATTCTTTTTTTCTGAGAAAACTAATCTTACAGTCTATTTTTATGACACGCAAAGAGAACAGAAGCTTTGACTCATCTGCACAATAGGTGAGTTAGTCTTTCAATAACAACAAAATATAACACATTTTTCCGTTTGATTAATCAATTTGACCTGTATGTCTTAATCTGATTGCTACTGTAAAAGTTATCAATAATTATTTTTTAAATATAATTGCTAAAAATTCTAAAGTTGATGCTAAGGTATCATTTCAAACTTTCATTTTTAAAGGATATTTTATTGATGACACTATTACAATTGTCCCATTGTTCCCCCTATTCCCTCTTCTACCTGATATCCCCTTTCCGTCCAGCAATCCCCTTTAATTCATGTCCATAGATTGTGCATATATATTCTCTGGCTTCTCCATTTTCCATACTGTTAACTTCCCCCCATTCCCCCACTTCTGCCTCCCAACTGATAACCCTCCAAATGACCTTCCTATCTATGATACTGTTCCTGACTGACCTGGTTGGTTGTTTCCTTTTGCTTCTTCTTTCTAGATTCAGTTGCTGATAGTTTGGAGTTTGTTGTCATTTTAATGTTCATAGTTTTAATTATCTTATTTTTCTTAAACCCTTTTAATATTTCATATAATAATGGCTTGGTGATGATTAATTCCTTTAGAATGATAGCTTTGCTGGATAATCTCGGTTATAGGTCCTTCCTTTTCATCACTTTAAATACTTCTTTCCAGTCCCTTCTTTGCCTGCAAAGTTTCTTTTGAGAAATTGCTGATAGTTTTATAGGAACTGTTTTGTAGGTAACTCTGCTTTTCCCTTGCTACTTTTAAGATTTTCGTTTTCTTTAACCTTTGGCATTTTAGTTATGATGTGCTTTAATGTGATCTTCTTTGGTTCTACTTGTTTGGGACATTCTGTGTTTTCTGGACTTGTTATCTAATTTCCTTCACCATATTAGGAAAGTTTCCTTTCATTGTTTTTTTCAAATAAGTTTTCAGCTTCTTGCCCTTTTTATTCTCGGTTGGGCAACCCTATGATCTGAATGTTGGCACTTTTCGAGTTGTCCCAGTCTTATATCCTTTCATCATCTTTTCGAATTCTTGTTTCTTCTATTTTGTTCTGTTTGAATGTTTATTTCTTCCTTATGTTCCAAATCATTGATTTCAATCCTGGCTTCCTTTACTTTCCTATTGGATCCCTGCAGATTTTTTTTTTTTTCACTTAGTACAGCCTTCCTGCCTTCCTTCCTTCCTTCCTTCCTTCCTTCCTTCCTTCCTTCTTGTTGTTGCTGTACTCATTGAGTTCTCTGAACACCCTGATCAGCAATGTTTTGAACTCTGCATATGATAGGCTGGCTATCTCTGTCCCATTTAGCTTTTCTGGGGTTTTGTTCTGTTCTTTCATTTGGGCCATATTTCTTTGCCTCCTCAATTAGGCAGCCTCCCTGTGTTTTATTTCTGTGTATTAGTAAGAGCTGTTTTGATTTCCTGTTAGGGCACCTATTAAGTTGTATGGGGCAAAGCCTTAGGTAATCACCAGGGCAGGGCAATCTGCTTCACAGCTTTGTGATTCTGTGTGAGGGATGGGCTCAGACAGGGGACAATACCACTTCCTGTAGGCAACTGGCTCCCTGCCACCTGTTGCCTTGTTGCCGAGTGCCAGAGTGGGCGGGTTTGCATATGTTCTTAGTTTGTGCAGGACCTTTAAACACTCTCCTGAGAACCCACAGTTTATTCTGCTGCCTCAACCCCTACTGGTTTTTATAGTTAAGAGTTTATGGGGCTTTATCTTTCTAGCGCTGGAACCCTGGGCTGTACAGTATGGCCAGGCTGGGATCACTCGCTCCTAAGGAATCCCTTCCTAATTTTACCCACCACACGTAATGGGACCACTCATTCCACTGCACTGCCATCACCAGCATCTCTGCCGCCGAGCTGTCTGGATGAATGTGGTTTCTTTAAATCGTGGTTGTCAAAGTTCCATGAAGTTTGATTTTCTGGCAGTTCTCGGTGTATTTTTGTTTGTCTGTCTGGGGTTTGTTTTGTTTGAGGTTAGTTGTAATTCTTGTGGCTGAACGAGGAGTGTATCTACCAATGCCTCCATCTTTACCGGAAATCTCCTTTTAATCTCTATTCCTATAACCACGCTGCTGTGAGCCCAGGAGTCAGATGAGGTAAACATACTGCAAAAGATGTTAAATGATGAAAGAGAGTAACACAAAAAATTCACCTGTAAAAAAAGATGTTTGCACATATGCATAAGTTAATGCATATTTATACAAATAAGTGTGTTCAAGTGACCTAGTATGTTAATGCATTTGTCTGAATGCCAGCCCAAGTTAGCTGTCCAAATCTCTTATTTTGTTTTACCCCTGCAGTCCTCTAATATTATGGGAAAAAATTCATACAGTATACTATTTGGCTTTACTGCAAAAAGTATGGCTCCAACTTCAGCTAGGGTTCCATGGTTATTTGAAAAACAATGTCTGTCTCTCAGATTTTCCTTTTTATACCTCCTACAACAGTTACAGGTATTTAACTTTGTTTTCTCTAGGTTTCTACCCTATCAACTTCAATACCCACCTTTACTGATAAAAGAAAACAGAAGCCATAGTATGTGTTTTCCTCCACTGTCCCTCACAACTTACCTATGATAGCACTCATCCTTTATTCATTCAACAGAAGAGTAAATAATAATATAATTCATCATTTATTGAGCATCTGCCACTACCAAGCACTGGGCTAAGAGCTTTAGATATAATAATTAATTTAGATTCAACAACAATCTTACAAGATAAGTAATTTGGGTCCCATTTTTTACAGTGACAAAGTGGAGCTCAGAGGAGCTAAGAATCTTATCTAAGGCTCATAGCTAATGTGGGAAAGAACAGAGATTTGAAACTAAGTCTGTCTATAACCATGTCACCCTGTCTTTGAAAGGTGTTCTAATAATGCCTAGCCCAAGACCTCCACTTCTACACAGGAACACAACATTCAAAAGTTATTTTCATTACTTACAATGTTTGTCTCTTTCCCAGCCAGTACTGGGAAAAAAATATCTAAATTGCTACACTCAACTCAAAAGCATGACTTATTAGATTCCCATTTAAAAACATATTTTAATAAAATTACATACACATCTAGTTAATTAATAAATTTTAACCCCAATGTAAATAGATGATCTAGATCTTAAAGACATGTGGAATTCAAAGATTAATGATGTCCACTGAGCTTCCAAGAAAAACTCAAAATATCCAATTATGTGCATTAACAGTTACCATCTCCTCTTTATGTTCATCTACCAATGGGGGAAAAAGGGAAGAAATTTCCTGCTTCTCAATTTTTCCAGTAATTTCTCAGTTTGGTAGAGAAAGGTAGAAAGCAGTTTAGCAACACAGGCAGATAGACCTAATGCTTCATTAAGAACAGTGTCTTCTCTTTAATGGCGCTGACAGATGTAGGTCTTAATTAGCTTCAGTGAGTCCCCTCACGTGACTTTTCATAAGCCTTCACTCTACGTTTTTAATGGCTCATCCCAAACCACATGATTTATTGTTCTTCTTACACAGAAGTTTAATTCTCCACATCCACTGTTAAGAATGAACTTTGACAGTGTAATTGCTATGCAATTAAGTACTAGAGTTGTTTTGTTCAATATGTTATTCCCAGAAGCTATACAAAGTAGATGTTCAATAAATATTTGTTGTACTAAATCATGGCAAGAAAACAAGTTAGAAAACACTGTATAGCCTATTATGCCTTTTAATAAAATGTCCCTGGCACAATTACATAAATTTGTTGTTTCAAATACCATCATATCAAAATTGAAAGCCGGCACTATCTTTAAGCTTTAATACAGGGTTAGTCTGATTTTATAACACTGTGTTTGAAAAGGCTTTAAAGCAGTTCTTGAAACATTTTTCTCTCTTTATTCAAAATCAAGCAAACAGTAATCAAGAAATAAGGTGTATTTTTCCACTATTTTAGAGATGGGAAGGGAGAAAAAGAGGGAGAAACACCGAAGTAAGAGAAGAACACAGATTTGATTAACTACCTTCTGTACACGCCTCGACTGAGGAGACACCACACCTGCAATTAGGCAGGTGCCCTGACCCAGAAGCGAATGGGCAAACCTTCCCATTTTGTTCCCATTTGTTTGCAGGACAATGCCCAACTAATTGAACCACACTGACTAGGCTACTTTGAGAATTTTAAATTTATATGTATGACTATCTTTTTATACATTATGGCTACAGCTTTACAGATTTGGCATTCTTTCATACAGATCACAATGTAACCTCCCAAATCCAAAGAGGGTGTTAGTTTTATCTGCAGTTCATAGTTTGTCAATCATAGATGTAACTGAAGAACTCCATGCATAGCTACTGCTTCATTCATATTTATGCAAATACTATAAAAGATTACATACGGTGTGAGAAATGTCACTTAAATGCTAAAAACAAAAAAAGAAGAAGAAGAAGCCTGTAAATATCAATTCACAATGGTAAGTACCTTGCCTATCATTAAAATAAATATCAACTTCTTATCGACTTTCAGTTTTGCTAAATGCTACCCCTTTGTAAATTATCTATAATGATTCAAAATACCCCGTTATATTTTTTCCTATCATTTCTCAATATTCTCCCATTCCCCTAAAATCATGACTTATTTGAAAATTAAATGTAAGAACTATTTACAGACCTCCATCCATCCTTTTGCAGATAACTGAAGGCTCCATCAACAACACTTGCAAAGAACTGCCCTCCTGTGATGAAGAGGGTGTTAATGGTGACTAAGCGCCCTCTTAGGTTGGGGGGTGAGACCTCGGCGATGTACACTGGCACTGTCATGGACGCAATGCCTGCAAAGAAACAACAGAAAGTAAACACAAGGCATTTATTCAAGGTCTCTGTTGTTGTTATAAATATTAATGCTAGATTACGGCACACACGCAAGCTTGGTGTCCTACCTTACAAAGGTTCACTGCATATTTAAAGATCCTTTTTCTAACTAGTAACAACTATAGATAAGATGGGTATGAGATACCAATCTGAGTAGCATTTTTCATATTATTACTTGAAAGCCTCTAAATGAAATACCTCTAGAGATCTCAGATAACTTTAGAATGCATATAAGTATGCTTTATCATTTTGGGGAATTAAAAATAGGAAAGAGCCCTGGCTGGTAGCACAGTGGATAAGGCGCCGGCCTGCGAACCCAAACGTTGCAGGTTCGATTCCCCAGCCAGGGCACATAACAAGGTTGCAAACCAGGTCTCCAGTCAGGTCTGTGGCTGGAGACAGGTGAAAAGCAACCATACATTGATGTCTCTCTTCCTCTCTGCCTCTCTCCCTTCCCCTCTTTCTAAAAATAATGAAATAAAATAAAATAAAAAATAGGAAAGATGTTCTAGACAAGATGATTGAAATACTTTAGTCTATATAGAAAGGTAATCAGACAATGGTGAGAATAAAAATTATCCCACAAAACATTAATTATTCAAAGTTATCATTTCCAGCATACAAACCAAAAGTCTTAGTTTACCAATAAGAAATCTATCCGTTAAATTCCCTGATTAAATTGTCTAGATGTCCCATTTCAGAAATGGCTCACAATACACAGTACTTTGAAATTTTACTGGTTTCAAAAACAGATGAACTTAAGCATGAAACAATTTTACAGTTAAAGTATATTTGGTTATACCTGCTTAAAATTTTTTTCTATCTAAAATCAATGCAGCATAAGCTATGGTAGTAGTTTTCAAACTTCATTATCACTAGAAACATTTATGTAGCTCTTTTTTTCCCCAAAGATGCCCTCACCTCACCCACCCAGACTTAAATAGAAAACTAGAGTTGAGAGATGAGCCTGTCTTTTAAAAGTCCTTCCAGGTGCCCCTGATGCTTGCCAGTATTTATGAAACTACAGTTCTACAGTCCATAATTCTGAGCCAATCCAAAATTATTTCTTGAAGAAAATCTTGGCCTAGCTGGCCAAACTAGCTGACCTCCCAGTGACACTTCCAACTTTTAACCTAAAACTAGTACCTAATCAATACATACAAACAGTTCAGTGTAAAAAACAAAACAAAAAAACTAAGCATGATTAACTAAGAGTATTTAGCCTTTTTATATGTGTAGTTATTATAAATAGATCTCTAGATTAAACCAGAATATCAATGGGCTACATAACAGACCCGTGTATAATAGCTTTTAATGAATTGGTCTGCATGATGCCAAAAAGAAGCCTGTATTGAAGGCAGCAGCAGCATTAAGAAATCTTGTTGCCATGTGTTCTGGACAAGGGCTATTAAGGGTACAATTTACCACATTCTGGACAAGAGACATTTATCTCCAGTCTCTGTAACTGCAATGGTTGTGCTTCCAGTAACTGATTTGTTTGTTCATTGGCACTATAAATCACGTAGGTGTCCCTTATGTCCCTCTTTGCGTAGGCAGTTGGAGGCCCACCTCTATCAAGTGTTTTAGCCCTGGCTGGTGGCACAGTGGATAAGGCACCAGCCTGCAAACCCAAAGGTCACTGGTTCGATTCCCAGCCAGGGCACATAATCAGGTTGCAAGCCAGGTCCCCAGCCAGGTCCCCAGCCAGGTCCGTAGCTGGAGGCAGGGGAAAGGCAACCATACATTGATGCCTCTCTCCCTCTCTCCCTTCTCCTCTCTCTGAAAATAATAAATAAAATCTTTTAAAACAATTTTTTAAAGTGTTTTAGACTTCACGGTATTTCTCCTGTAAACTAAACTTCCTCTCTGATGCCACAATCATCTCCAATTACCCCTGTTGTAAACGTTATTTACTTTGTTCTATCTTTGAGCAAAGCAGATAAATAATTGTACAGAAAGACAGGATTTATTTAAGTAATACATATTTGCTTCTGGAACATTCACTGCATTGTTGCATAACTACTGGTAAGTAGTTACCAGGTTAGTACACACATGTCTGACCAGTAAGTCTCAGAACTACACTCTGTGGTTTCCTATCAATATATGGCAATATGAAAAGTATTTCATGATTTTATGAGTTTCATAATTAAGCATGTGTTAGTAAACAAAGTAGAGTCTTTGCAATTAAATCAGCACCTAAAGAGCTAAAAATTTCCATTTGACTTCTAATTAATTTAATTTAATAGCACAGACCACACTAAAATGACCTTCATCTAACTTAGGAAAAGGAAACATTTGCATCAAATGCTGACATTCTATTTAGCTCTTTTATGACTCAACAGGCAAGAGTAACTGATTGGCTGGATTTCTTTTTCTTCTTTGGTCTGGCTATATGAACAGGAATTCAATTGCTCTCTCTAGCCAGAGAGCTTTCTTTACCCAGCCATCTAGCCCGCAGATGTGACCATGACAATCTGGACCATGGCTTTAGTCAGCACTTTGTCACAAAGCCTGCAGGCTGTACTCAACAGGAAATGCAGATGTCCCCAGGCCCTTGATTATTAAAGATAAACACAATATTGAAAAGTAACAGATGACAGAGGGAAAAGAACGACGAACTATAAAAACATAGACTGGCTGGATTTAGAGTAGGAAGCAACCTCAAAAGGTCTGTCTAAAGAATGCTCCCACTGACTTAACACTGTTAGAACTGCTCATGTTCAGTTAGATGCCTCACATAAACTGACTATTTTATCTAATCCTCAGAACTTCCCTTTAAAGGACATGTAGTTATTCATTTTGCTGCAAAGGACTTGACCTCAGGTCTCACAAGGAGTAAGCAGTGGGAGAACCAGACTTCGAGCCAGGCAGAGAGGCACCGGGCTCCGCCAACTGAGCGCCACAGAGGCGGGCGTGCTCTAAAGACCGTGGGTGTAAATTCCAGCCCTGCCATGGAGCAGCGAGTCTGGACAAGTTACCTAACCTTTCTTTCTAGGTCTCCTGCTCCTCATCTATGTAATAGGAAGAATGAAAGTAACTCTGCCACAGAACTTGGGAAAATTCAGTGAGTTAATAAAGCACTTAAAATTGTGTCTAGCATACAGAAAGGAATCGATAATATCAGCAGTATTTCCTGGTCAGGGGACATGCCTATGTTGTGGGTTCTGTCACTGGTTGGGACATGTACAAAAGGAAACCAACTGATATGTCTCTCACACAACAATGTTTCTCTCCCTTGCTCTCTCCCTTCCTGTCTCTCTAAACATCAATAAGCATGTCTTCAGGAAAGGGTTTAAAAAAATGAAGTATTGTAGAGTTATAACCTACATGCTATTATATTATTCAAGACACAAGAGTAGTATTACTTTTCCATTGCTTTTAGTTGCTGGACTATAACTCAACTCCAAACTGAGACTGAGTTGGGTGGGGTTTGGAAGTTATACAAAGATCTGGAGCTCAGAAGATGGTCCCGTGTGGCTTGTATCCATAACTGAAACCATCAGAATGGAGGGGACCTCACAAAAGTGGAATATGAGAAGAATGCCTAGAACCAAGTCCGGAAAAATAGCAATATTTCAGTTATATCCTAAGAAAGAAACTGAGCAGAAGCAACCAGGAAGCATCTACCTTACTCTTGAACAGTTATTTCTAAAGTCTTTTAATTAAAGTTACCATTTTACATTAATATGTAAGATCATCCTATTAATAGGTAGGTGGGACAGATATTCACTATTCCCTTAGGGAAGAACAGAAACCCAGCCTTAAACTAGGCAGACAAGAGGAGACATTCAGAAAGTCACATCACAGCAAGTTAATGTCAAAGTGAGTCTCACAGACTTAAGTTCCATAATCTTTGTAACGTACCACTCCAGGCCTGAATGTCATGCCTCCGTTTAGAATGTGACCCTGTGTAAATTTCTCATAAATGTTTCTTTTGGCCCTATTTTCTTGGAAGCAGGAGGGTGTCCGAATTCTCCCCTGCTCCTATTGCCAGTGATGTGTCATGTTAAAGAGCTCAGGTGAATTACTCAGAAAAGTGAGAACTAAATGTGATTAACTGTATAATTTTAAATTTGACAAGTTTAAGGCCACAAAACTTCTTTATGAAAATGGAAAACTATAAAAGAATGCTGATGATATGGAAAAGTAGTAGATTTGGATTCATTATACTCACATCTGCTCAATATGCATATGCTACAGATCCTGCTAACCTACGTTACTATAAATGAAACAACCCACACAAACCATAATTTATGGATTTCCAAACAAGAGCAGTTTTGAAATATCTTGTATGTTAAGGCTACGTCACCTCAAAACCTCCTTTCTACTTTAGAGACACACATTGGATGCTGTCCCCAGACAAAACTCACTATTCTCATAAAGAACAGTTAATATTGCATGAGATGCCCCCAAATTAAGAATTATGTGTTTCATAAGTGGATGCGATGAAATTATATTTAAGTTTTAGATCTATAAAGAGCTTTTGATTTCTCCCCTATTCCACTGAAGAGTTCAGAACAGGCCTCCCCAGAGGAGCCAATCTGGCATGTGGATTATTTTGAGCTGCAGGCAATGAAGACCCTGAGGGCAAGAGAAACATTTACTTCTTTCTCCCTTCAAAGAACTTCAATTAGGAGCCTTATCATAATGAGTTAGTACCAGAAATAACTTTGTATAACTTAACAATAGGGCATGGTTCACCTCCCTCCACAACCATAAGAAGTACAACGATCGATCTCATAACTGAAAACAACCTGAACTACCAGAAAGTCAAACTGCACAGAAGTCCAACAAGCAAAGATATAATAAAGAAGTAATACTCATCCAGGCAGGTATAAGGGGTGGAGCCAGGTAGAGAGGATGTGGTGTGGCAGTGGTGACAGCCACAGCTGTGGCAGCAGCAAGGCAGTGGCGGTGCTGGCACAGACACACATTTTAAACCTGGGGAGGGACACCTCGGGAGCAATCCCATCACCAGACCTGACCTCATAGCTCACAGTTCCAGCGCCAGGGAAGATAAAGCCTCGTTGCTTCTGACTGTGAAAACCAAGGGGTTTGGGGTGGAGGAAGAAACTGCCGGTCTGTCAGAAGAGGTTGTTTGTTGAGAGAGCCCCTGGTCCTAGAATGTCACCCACCCACCCACTCACTGTGAACCACAACCAAGGCAATAGCTAGAGAGGGACACAAGCCCCATATGGGAAGAGGGAGAAGTGCCTGGAAAGGAGTAAGTACTGAGCAATCAGCACTGTTTCCCTCAGACCCTTCCCCGACCCTTAACATGGTGAAACGTGTCACCCAGCACTGATGAACACCTAAGGCTCCACCCTCTACAATATAACAGGTGAGACAGCTCTAAGACTCAGAGGCAAACACAGAAGCCTGTCAAGTTGAGGAGACAGAAAAGTATGGCGCAAAAGAGCAGATCAAGGTTTCAGTGGTAGAACTAAGCAACAAGGAGAGAGCCAACCTAACAGATAGATACACAGTACAAAACACTGGTGACAACAATGCAAACAAACTTTACAGACATGCTTGCATACAGCAAATGCAGGAGGGAAGACGTGAGGGCTATACTAAGTGAAACAAAGGGAAATCCACCAAAAAACAAAAAACAAACAAACAAAAAAAAAAACAATGGTGAAGGGAAAGAAGCCAGGACTCAAATCAACAATTTGGAACAACAACAACAACAAAAAAGAAATAAGTCAACCAGTACAGTATAAAAAAATAATTGGAGAAAAAAACAAGGAGAGGCTTGGGAACCTGAGATAACTTGAAATTGAAAACTTGTATGAAAAAATAATGAAGGAAAACTTCCCTAATTTGGTGAAGGAAATAGACATATAAGTCCAGGAAGCACAAAGTCCCAAACCAGGTAGACCCCAAAGAGGAATATACCAAGACACATCATTTAATTAAAAAGGTTAAAGAAAAGAGAATCTTGAGCAGCAAGAGAAGAGAGTTTCTACAAAGGGATTCCTACAAAGCTATTATCAGATTTCTCAAAAGCAGCTTTGTAGGAAAGAAGAAACCAGAAAGAAGTATTCAAAGTAATGAAAAGCAAGGACCTACAACCAAGGTCACTCTGCCTAGCAAAGCTATCGTTCAGAATGAAAGGGCAGATAAAGTGCTTTCCAAGCAAGGTAAAGCTAAATGAGTTCATCATCACCACGCCCCTATTATTATATGAAATGTTACAGGACTTATTTATGAAAAAAAAAAAAATCAAAACTATGATCATTAAAATGACAACAAAAACAGCTATAAAACTGAACCTAGAAAAATAAAAACAAGAACAAACTGAGCAACCAGAGTAGGACCAGAGGGTTATCAGCTGGGAGGGGGAAGGGAGAAGAGGGGGGAAATGGTGCAGGGAGTAGGAAATATAATTGGTGGGTACAAGATACACGGGGAAGTTAAGAATAAGACAGGAAAGGCTGAAATCAGGGAGCTTACATGCATGACCCAGGGACATGCACTAAGTAGGGTGGGCCGGCAGGAAGGAAGAGGATACTGAGCAGAGAGGAGCAAAGGGAAAAAACTGGGACAACTATAACAGCATATCCAATAAAATATACTTCAAAATAAACAAATGCTTAATCATCCATAGTCAACTCATGAATTCAAATCAGCATCAGGGAAACTGTGATAAAGTACATTCCTATTAAGGGCATATTAGAGTAAAATGAACCATAACATAAACACCTGGGTTGGTACTGTTTCTGAACATTGTCAAAAAAATTTGATGCAATACAAGTTTGTTTCTTCAAGGATAAAAACGTCTACATCAATGAAAACTCATTATCATGCTTGGCAAGGAGTTTTATCAAAAAATTACATCTCAGACAGCACACACTGCATTCACGCACTCTCAAGCTGCCAAGCTGATCCACCATAAACAGCACAAAACTGTTGAGAGCATAAGCTGGGCTACAAACACTGCTGGAGGCCCTTTTAAAGCCCTGAGTCAGAAGTCTGAATGACTTCATAACCAAACAGCATTAGAAAATCCTGTTGCGATGGGTAAATACCCATGAACCACAGCAACCTCTCGGCATGATACGCCAGACAGTAACTCATTAGCTTCTCAGGAGCCCATGAAGCTAGCTACCTTTTCATAATAACGCTTCTTGAACAAAAAGGATTGTGATGTCCTAATTTCATTTTGTAAATTATTGCTCTGTGATCTCTAAAGAGAGAGTTATAATAAAGAGAAAGAGGTTCTGTCTAAATAGCACCCCCCACTCTTTCCAGTTTTGCTGTCCTGCCCCAGATGGGTGTGACTGCATTCTTCTGAAGTCAAATAGTGAGTTATCAGGTTGTTAACACCCTAGCCTTCAGTTTTTATTATTTCTAACAGTAAGGCCTAAGGCACTCACAAAAACTGCTGAGTAACTTCAAAGGGCCGTGTGCCCCCCAAGTGATGAAAATATACACAACACAAAATGCTTGTCTATAGCAGAAGAGCCAGGTTATAAGAAACAGTCTACCTATGGGGATAACTAGGGCCGGTAATGCTGTGGTGTCTGAAAGCTCTTAACAGCATTATAAACATGTCATCAGCATTTCAATTCAGAGCAGCATCTCACATAGCCTAAGTACATTTATATTACTTGAGAAAGCTCTATGGATCTGCCCATGTCCTTCATTACTGGTAACTTTTCAGTCAAGTTTGTATCACACTGTTTCTCTAAGCAGGATTACAAGCTCATTCCGGAGTAGATCTCACGTATCTTCTGAAATACAACTTACTTAACAAGCTCATTCCGGAGTAGATCTCACGTATCTTCTGAAATACAACTTACTTAAGTGTCCAGCACAGATCTTGATGAACTCTCTAGGATGTATACAGAACACCATACCCTTTTAAGTTATTGTTACCTGATTGGTTTTTATATTATTAACATTATTAAGAAAAAACTGAAGACTACGAGTAAGAAATAAAAATCACACTACCCATAGAAAACCACTACTAAAATGTTATAACTTGCAGTATTTTTCCACCAGTCTACCTAGTTTTAACTCATTATATTGTGAACATTTACTATTGTTGTGTTATAATTGTTTCATTTTTTTCCCCTATTGCTCTCCTCTGTCCCCCCTCCCCTCACGGTCAACCCCTACACCTCCTTGTCCATGTTCATGGATCTTTCACATTAGCTCCTCTTCTAAACCTTACCCTTCTCTCCCCTACCATCTTCCCCCTCCACCACCACCCCCTGTCAACAGTTTCCTTCTCTTTAAATATTTTCTTTTTCCTAAAAAGGGGTTTTAAACTTCTTCCATAAACTAGGCAGGTACCATAAATACAGATGCCAAGAAGTATAGGATTTAAGGCATTAAGTTGACTATATAACAACAAGGTACAATAAACTCTGTAGGCCAAAGAAAACATCCAAAATAGATACATCCCTATGCAGCCATGTACGACAATCTGGATGCTTTTTAAGAATATTCCAGTGTTCTGATGAAGAGAAGTGTCCCTAGAATACACAGATGAAGACGGCAGGAAAAGAACAGAGAAGGAAAGATTTTCTTGATGGGGAGAGATGGCAAGTTAAGGAGTTAAAAGATATGTAAGAAAGTTCTTTAAAAAGCCTTTAGAGGCTGTAAGAGAAAAATCACTGTAAGAAATGCCACAAAAGCAGAAGTAGCTATGTTTTCATACCTGACAAATGGAATGCAGAAAGGTTAATAAGAAATCAATACATTTCCCTCAAGGCAGTGAATTTAGCAAATAGGAACATAAGTGGTGCTTTGTCATATTTAGTCCTACGTGACATCTAGCCAGTAAACATTTAAGGATAACAATGTGGACCTAAACAGGAGCTAAAAGGCTCCTGAATACAGATTACAATTGAATAGGTATAGAAAAAATACATAAGAGCATGTACATGAAAGCCCAGGGCTAGAGTTTGGTTGTAGAAATTTTCATGCAATAGATATTAAAGATTGAGAAGTAAAACAGAAGATACTATTAAAGGAAATATTAACATAGCAAAGTTACATAGGGATGAAATACACCCCACAAAAAATGTAAGCTATTTAATATAAGGTCTAGTCTTGCCCAAAAAGCAGGGACAAAGAGCCACAACCAGGAAATTAGCTTAACTAAAAAGACAACAGAATGAAACTGAACAGGGAAATGGGTAGAGTAAGGAAGGATTGCAAGAACGCTAAAAATTAATAACAGAATATGTAAATAAGTATATGAGTAAATACTACTAGGACAAATTTAAGCAAGTGTGGAACATCAATTTGACATGTTCTCCAAGAATGGAAAAGCAATTCATGTAAATTAAATTAAAAAGATATTGCTGAAAAAGAAACCATTACAAAATAAACAGGCCTTCATACTAACAGCCAGAGATGTCCTGGGATTTGCAGTTAACAAAAATGGTTTTTTTGTTGTTTTTTGGCAATGACAGAAAAGAAAAAGCCAGCTTATCTACAAAGTAACCGCCACCAAGCAATATGAAACGCCACGGAGCAACAACTGCAGACAACTGGGAGAAAGCTCCAAGTATTTTATGTCTTGACAAACTACACCATCTCATAACCAAACAGCATGAGAAGATCCTGTTGCCATGAGTAAGTATCAGAAGATACATAACTCGCTATTTTTGACACAACCTCTAAAAACACCTAGATTAGCAACAACAAAAACTTGAAGGATAGGGAAGTTTCAGCATAAACCACTTGGACAATCTGCCGCTCACTTAGTCTGGACCACATAAACCTATCTGAGTGAGCAAACCCCTGAGTGCTCACTGGCTCCTCTTTTTTCCCATTTCTCAAGAACACACCCTGAAGCTCCATCGACAGAATCTCTTGGGTTGTCTGACCATCACTTCAAAACATGAACTGGTCTTTTTCTATCCCAGGACATGGTAACAATGGCTAAACATTTTACTTGGTTAGAATGTTATGCTTGAATAATTATTTTAAAAATTTACTACTTATTTTTTTAAATGTTCAAGGAGGCACAGAATCATACAGCAATGTAATATCCATCCTTCATGAGCAGAGATCTCTATTAATGACTTCCTGTGTCTCTAAAAGGTAGAACAAAATGACTTTAAGTTTTGCAAAGTGGTGAAAATCATATAACTCACCCACCAACAGATATTATCTTTCTCAACCTCTTAAAATTATCTTTCTATCTAGAGTATATGAGCACCTCTGTGCTGCTTACATTTAAAAGTCAGTATACGTAGTAAGATCTTTACCAGGTATAAATGATGAGGAAAAGGGCACATTTTAAGATCTACAATGATACACAATGTAATTGTCTATGCTTTTCTCTAATAATCCACAGTACTCCTGGGACTCTATAATAAAATTTTAAATGCTCGATGAGTAACATAGGCAAGTTAACTCATTTCCTTTTATTTTATTACTATAAAGTATAAAATTATTTTCTACTTGTATCCTTTTTGCACTTACCTTCCTAGATACTTTTTTTTTAAGATTTTATTTATTATTTTCAGAGAGAGGGGAAGGGAGAGAGGCAGAGAGGGTGAGAAGCATCAATGTATGGTTGCCTTTCACCTGCCTCCAACTGCATACTTGGCTGGAGACTTGGCTTGCAACCTGCTTATGTGCCCTGGCTGGGGAATCGAACCAGCAACCTTTGGGTTTGCAGGCTGGCACCTTATCCATTGTGTCACCAGCCAGGGCAATACTTTTGAAACAGGAAATGAAAAAGTTTGTTAAAAAGTTATGAGAAGAATGAGAACAAACCATAGTAACATGAAACACAAAGTCTAGTTTCAGGAGTTCTGGTGCTGTGTCACAGGGGCTGTAAGAAAGCCACAGTGCGCCAATGATAAAAGGGAATGGGGTGAAGGAGAAAGGGGAAAATCTTAAGGTTCCTTTTAGTATAGTCAAAAATATTTTAATAAACAAAGCAAATTTTACATTTTGTTTTTCAGTACATCAGAAATACATATATAATTCAAAGACTGCATAGTTGATTTTTGGAAATGGTAGATGCAATTCATGGTGCAACATTTATTAACATTTCACAACACTTTTTTATAAGGTCTAAAGAGATTATGTGATCTGTCCTGAAAATATCGAGCCAATGTCAATATAATTAAAGCAGTCCACACAGACAATACTTTTGGGACAGACCTCATATAGGGATCCTTAACACTTATGAAAGGTGATAAGCAAGATGCTTATAAATATGGCTCATTAACACTGCAAGAAATGTAGCCTTTAAGTCATATGACAGGCTAGCAGCATACATGTATGACTGCCATGTTTCAGGTAGCTTTTTTACAAGTTCTTTTATAGAGATATTTCTACATTCATTCCTCTCAACAACTTTCAACTTTACCCCAAGAAATGGGATAAATCTATATATTTCATTAACAAAACTCTCCTGGTGACATTTCTATTTCAAAGCTAAGATACAGGAAGAATCCAAGATGGAGGTGTAGGTAAACATTCCCTCCACCACCAAGGTGCATCTCCCTCCACCACCAAGAACAAATACATCTACCTAAAAACTAGAGACAATCAGAAATTCCAGAATATCAAGCTGCCGACAACAAAAGATATAAAGAAGAAATATTCATCCAAAGAGGGAAGAGAGGCTCAGTCAGGACTGAGAGGATGTGGTCTGACTGTGCCGCAGCTGTGGTGGGATGGCAATTGTGACCCACCAGAGGAAAGTGCAGTAACACACACACACACACACAAAAAAAAAAAGGTAGGGACACCCGTTGACTGCCCCCAGCACCAGACTGGATCCTGTGGTTCCAGCACCAGGGAAAATAAAGCCTCATTGCTTCTGACTATGAAAACCAATGGGGTTTGGGGCAGAGGAAGAAACCGCCAGTCTCTCAGCACAATCTTTCTAGCGGCCCCCACGGTCCTGGTACATCCACAGAACCATCCACAGCCAGAGAGGAGATAGTCCCATACAGGAAGCAGGACAAGTGCCTGGAAAGAGGCCAGTGCTGAGCAAGAGGAATTGTTCCCTCTCAGACCCCACCCCCACATACAGTGCCACAATGTGGTGAAACAGATCACCCTGCACTGACCAATAACTAAGGCTCTGCCCCTTAAAATGTTAACAGGTGTGACAGCACTACCTAAGACATGGAGCTAAACACAGGAGCCTGTCAAGTTGAAGAGGCAGAGAAGTACGGCCCAAAAAAATGAAACAGATCAAGGTTCCAGTGGGAGAACTAAGTGGTGAACAGATATACAACCTAACAGATGCAAAGTTCAAAACACTGGTGATAAAGATGCTCATAGACCTGAGAGATATGCTTAAATATGTCAAATGCAGAGGGGAAATGAAGGCTATGCTAAGTAAAACAAAGGAAGAAAACCAGGGCTCAAATTTATGGTTTGGAACATAAGGAAAAAATAGTTAATCAGTACAGAATGAAGAAACAAGAACTAGAAAAAATAAGATTATACCTAGAAACCTCTGGGACAACATCAGAAGAAGAGGAAGAGTAAGAATTTGAAAACTTGTGTGAAAAAAGAATGAAGGAAAACTTTGCATATTTGACAAAGGAAATAGGCATACAAGTCCAGGAAGCACAGAGGAGTCCCAAACAAGCTAGACCCAAACAGAAACATGCCAACACACATCATTATTAAAATGCCAACATTAAATGATAAAGAAAGAATCTTAAAAGCCACAAGAGAAAAACCTAGTTACCAACAAAGGGGTTCCTATAAGACTATCAGCTAACTTCTCAAAAGAAACTTTGCAGGCAAGAAGGGGCTGGAAAGAAGTATTCAAAGTGATGAAAACCAAGGACCTACAACCAAGGTTACTCTATCCAGCAAAGCTATCATTTAAAATAGAAGGGCAGATAGAGTGCTTCCCAGACAAGATAAAGCTAAAGTTCATCATCACCAAGTCATTATTATATAAAATGTTAAAGGGACTTATTTAAGAAAAGGAGAATCAAAATTATAACATTAAAAAGGCAATAAACTCACAACTATCAATAACAGAACCTAAAAAAATAAAGTAAAATAAAAACAAAAACTAAGCAAACCACCAGAATGGGACCAGAATCATAGGTATGGGGATCATTGGAGGGTTATCAGCTGGGAAAGGAAAGGGGAGAGAAATGTGGAAATGGTGCAGGGATTAGGAAACATAATTGATGGGTACAAGATAGACAGGTCAAGAGTCATAAAGGAAAGGGTTACATCAGGAAACATATATGCTCAACCCATGGACATGAACTAAGAGGGTGGAACTGGGGGAGGGAATGGGGATCCCGGGTGAAAGGGAGCAAAGGGGAAAGAATTTGGGACAACTATAACAGCATAATTAATAAAATATAGTTACAGAATAAAAATAAAACAAAAATATAGACAAAAGGTTCTGTTTCAGGATGACTTTCTGGAGCTTGAACAACCGACCTGCCCCAATATTTATTTGAAAACTAAATTTGTTTTATCTTTGATAGACAGCAGAACAGGGGGTACCCCTGCCTACGAAGCATAATGTCTCCATCTAAATTAGTATAAAAATGAAAAAAAGAAAGAAAAGAAACATAGCCGCTGTAAAACAGGTTTTGTTCTTTTGCTTCCAAGTCAGTACATCAAACCCTCCCGCCCAGAAGCTTGCCAGCAACTTCTTCCTAATTATACAATTGCCATAGCAATGACAGGACAATAGTCACACAGGTTCATTTGGATTACCAGGCCTGGGCTATTTATACCTGAAAGATGATTCCAACAAGAGAATCATAGAGGACAGACTAATTAAGTTGTGTGATTCCAAAAATGTTGAAGACTTGGCTTCACTTTGCTTTATTCTCCTTACCTCAGGAACACATGACTATGTAATTTCATGAACTATGCTTTTTTCTTTTGGTAAAAACAAGCATCAGTGCTTCCACAACATATTATATATTGGGTTATTTTTCTCCAGTGGACTTAGATGAGAAAAAAATCTTTGGTATCAATTATAAATATACTTTAAAATAGCAGTCCATTTCTCACAATAGGAAGGTCTTAAATTTTTAACAAATGCTTCAAAAATAAATAATAAATGTGATTTTGATGTGTTTCTACCTAAATAAAAAATGCCTAACATGGAGTAGTTATTTATTGATAAAAGAAGGAAGGAAAGAATAAAAATGACAATAATTCTAAAATGCCTAACAGATTCCAATCGTGTGAGTTATTGTCTTTTATGATCCAGAGAATCTTACTCCAAGCCAGTGTCCCACAGCCTTCTGCCTTACCAAAATAAGAATCCATTATACAAGTCAGTTATATCTCACAGCACTATCTCAGAATATTAAATTCCCATGAGAACAAATACAGCAAAATACTTAATCATGGCTATTAACATTCCATCCTGGATACTATTGGAGGCTGTCAGGAAATACTGGAGGTTAGTGGTGAGAAGCACAGGAGAAATACTGGTGAATCATTAGTCATATTACTAGACATCCTTCAAAAACCTGCACTTAGATGGGTTAATTAAATAAAAACTTACAAAAATAAATCAATATAAAATTGTTTCAAAGAAAAATTAACCTTTTCCTTAAAATTGAATACTATGAATTAAACTTTAAAAACTAAACAATTCAAGAGAGAATACACCCTGGCTGGTGGCTCAGTGGATTGATGCTGGCCTGTGAACCCAGAAGTCACTTCCCAGTTCACTTCCCAGTCAGGGCACATAACCCGGTTGGAAGCCAGGTCTCAAGCCAGGTCCCCAGCTGGAGGCAAGTGAAAGGCAACCATACACTGATGTTTCTCTCCCATTCTTCCTCTCTCTCTGCCCTTCTCTCTAAAAATAATGAATAAAACTTAAAAAAAAATCTAAACAGTGATAGCCCTATAATTTCATGACAAAAATCCCTTTTTTATGTGTAATACACCTCATTTAGCGAATATTTTATATGGTTTATACAGATGATACCAGAGGTTATAACACACAATCTTGAAAAGCTTAAAACCTAGATAAAAAAAATTTTAAGTGGTTGATTAATATTTAAATGAGACAAAGAAAAATGAAAGTAATTCTAGTCCAAGGTAGGTTTCATAAACAGGATTATCAACTTGAAAATAAATTGCTGAGATTATACAATAATTATACAGTAATCCCACCTCATCTGGGCTTTGCTTTCAGAGGCTTCAATTACCTACAGTCAACCTCAGTCCAAAAATATTAAATGGAAAAATTCAGAAATAAACAATTCAAAGTTTTAAATTTATTGCCATTCTGAGTAACGTGATGAAGTCTGGGCCCATCCCACTCCATCCCGCCTGGAACCTAAATCATGGCTTTGTCCAGGGTCTCCAGGATATACACACCCCGTTAGCAGCCACCTAGGTTATCAAATGAAATGTCACAGTTTCGCATCACTTGTATTCAAGAAGTGACCCTTACAATACTTAATAATGCCACACTTAAATAACTTGTATTACAGTCCTGTACTAATTGTTACAATTGTTATTCTATTTTATTATTAGTTATTGCTGTTAATCTCTTACTGTGTGCCTAATGCCTTTTTAAAAGATGTTATTTTTAGAGAGAAGGGGAGGGAGGGAGAAAAAGAGGGAGAGAAACATCAATGTGTAGTTGCCTCTCCTACACCCCCAACACAGGCATGTGCCCTGCCTGGGAACTGAACCAGTGACCCTTTGGTTTGCAGGCCAGTGCTCAGTCCACCGGGCCACACCAGCCAGGGCTCTAATGCCTAATTTATAAATTAAACATTATTATAGGTACAGGGAAGAATACAGCATATATTTAGATTTGGTACTATGCATGGTTTCAGACATCCATTGGGGGGGCTTGGAATAAATGTATCACTATAGATAAGTGGGAGGTTACTGTAAAGCCTTCTGGCTATTTTATTAACATATCTCTCTGGGACTCTTAAAACCTGACCACTTATACTGTCTACTGGGATTCTATAAAAATTCTGTACCTCCCAGGCACTTGATAACTTCTAAATGTCAACCTGAAGTAACACAAAGAGCCAAATTATTTTAAGAGGAATGTTTAATTTTGATCCTATATTACAAAATTTAACCACAACAGATACAAGGTGAATTAGGAGATGAACAGCAATAATTTCCTGAATGTCTATTATAAGCCAGGTTTTACATACATGCTTTCTTTTTAATTCTCCCAACTGCACTCTAAAGGAGCCATTGTTAGCCCCATTTTACACCTGGCTAACGACTCAGAAGCTTAATGGGTTGAACAAAATACCCAAGGTCGCACAGCTACTACATGGCTAGACTGTCTGATCTTAGTATTCATGGTTATGTAGCCAAAAAGTCTTTCCACAAGTATCTGTACATGGCCAACTTTTCAAAAGGGTTTGGGGAAACTTAACCATTAAAAACAATTAAAGAAAGCGCACAGGCACTCACACACACACCAAATTAAATGGCGCTGTCTAATGGATGTAACTAAACATAAGACTTTGAGATTAAATATTCATTTGAGTCCCTACAATCAGTCTCCAGCTGAGAGATCTGGCCAGAAAATCGCAGGACTGTATCTCATGATCTATAAAGCAGCGAGTGGAAGGACAAGCTGCACTCAGTGCAATATTCAGTTAATGGCTCCGAAGCCAGCCATAAAACAAACCCACAGAACTGTCTTCTAATCTTGCTCACCTAAAATATAACTACTCTAAAGGAAAACTGTGTATTACATGAGCTTCTGGTCAAAGAATTAACGTATGCTTCTTTATGAAACGAGTCGCAAAACCTTTCAGCTCCTTGAAACTTCGCCTAATGAGCATTCAGTCTGAGAAACATCTCCTCATGGTCCAGAGGTAGAATTAAGAAAAAAAATGAGCAATAATAACCCATCATTAGACCAATATAAGGAACCTGTAATATAGCTGAAGACACAAAACATACCATCAATAATAATGCATTCACAGTCTGTGTGAAATGAACACCAGTGGTAAGAAGTGCTCCTGAAGTGGCAGGAGGGGAAGATCACTTTGGGTTGGTCAGGCAGTTTCATGGAAGAATGAGATTTGCAACAAAAAAGGAGGAAAGGAAAATTATTGCATGTTAATGGTTACCACAGCAATATAACTGTCAAAAGCTCAATGCCCAATCTGAAGGGGAGGTCTTCTTTTTTATAAGATCAGAAAGCTTAAGTTTTAATACTCCTAAGGAATTAATTTCAAACTACTACAGCAAATTACATATGCTTCGCAGCATATGGAGAGAACAAAGAATTTGGATTTCAGTAATAGACAACATCCAATTTGTAGCTCTGCCAACTTACATTTGAACGTAACCATGGCAAATTATTTAACCTCTCTGGTTTACACATCTATAAAATGTGGGTGATATCATTAACTCAAGAGGCTTTAGGATTCAGTTAGATAATGTACTGGGAAAAGTGTAAGTGCTAAGTTTCTTATCTAAATTCTTTAAAATCAAATTCTTCCTTTAAATTAAACAAGCTTTTCTTCTTCGTGTGTTTCAGTATAGTTTCATGGAAGGAATTTTAATCTTTAATAATAAACTGGGGCTGTTATTTAACTATAGTAAGCATGGTTAATATTATTTTCAAAACCCTATTTTAATCAGCCCATCTTATTTATAGACCAGCACTAATTCAATGGAATCAAGGATAATTTTTAATATCATTGTACCATCTCTCTAAATATAACTTTCTATTTTTCAAAGACTTTATTTAATTTTAGAGAGAGGGGGAAACAGAAAGAGATGGAAAGAAACAATGATGTGCAAGAGATACACTAACTGGTTGCCCCCACCTAGGAACCTGGCCAGCAACCCAGGTATGCAACCTGACTGGGAATTGAACTGGCAACCTTTTGTGGTTTTTCTTTAGGGTTTTTCAAAACATCTTTATATATATATATATATAGACACACACACACACACACACACACACGCACACACATATAATTTTTTATTGTCATTCTATTACAGTTGTCACATTTGCCCCCACCTCCGTTGCTCTCCCCTATCCCACCCGCTCCATCCCCTCTCCCCTGTTGTCCACATCCATGGGTCATTTATAATAATCCCTTAACTAGACCCTTTCCTTTCTTTCCTCCCTTATCCCACCTCCCTCTGGTCACTATCAGTCTGTTCCTTGTTTCCATGCCTCTGGTTCTACCTTGCTCATTTATTTGTTTTGTTCATTAGTTTCCCATATTAGGTGAGATCATACGGTATCTGTCTTTTGACACCTGCCTTATTTCACTAAGCATAATACTCTCCAATTCCATCTTTGCTGTAGCAAAATCATACTCCATGGGCAAAAACTAAAAGCTTTCTCCCTAAGATCAAGAACAAGACAATGATGTCCTCTCTTTCCACTTCAATGCAACAGTTTTGGAAGTTCTAGCCACAGCGATCAGAAAAGAAAAAGAAATAAAATGCATCCAAATTGGAAAGGAACAAGTAAAACTGTCACTATTTGCAGATGACACGATAGTATACATAGAAAACCAATAGGCTCCACCAAAAAACTACTCAATCTAGTAAGTGAAGTGAATTTGGCAAAATATTGAGATACAAAGTCAGCATTCAAAAATCAAAAGCATTTTTGTATACCAACAATAAAATACAGAGATAGAAGCTAGAGAAAAATCCCATTTACTATAGCAACAAGAAAGATAAAGTACTTAGGAATAAATTTAACAAAAGAGGTAAAATGTCTATACCAGGGAAGATTACAGAACACTGAAGAAATTAGGGAAGATACAAATACATGGAAACATATACCATGTTCATGAATGAGAAGAATTAACATCATTAAAATGTCCATTCTATCCTAAGCAACTTAAAGATTCAACACAATCCCTATTAAAATACCAATGACATATTTCACAGATCTAGAACAAATACTTTAAAAAGTTATATGGAACCAAAAACAATCCTGAATAGCCTTAGCAATCTTGAGAAAGAAGAACAAAGTAGGAGGAATCACAATACCTTATATCAAACTATATTACAAGGCCGCTGTAATCAAAAGTTTGGCAATGGTATAAGAATAGACATACAGATCAATGGAACAGAATAGCGTCTGGAAATTAACCCAGGTCTCTATGGTCAATTAATATTTGACAAAGGGGGAAGGAGCATAAAATGGAGTGAAAATAGCCTCTTCAACAAATGATATTGGGAGAACTGGATAGGGGCATGCAAAAAAATAAAACTAGACCACTAACTTACACCTACACCAGAATAAACTCAAGATGGATAAAGGACTTAAGCATAAGCAGTGCCACCATATAAGTTGTAGAGGAAAATATAGGCAGTGAAATTTCAGACATCCCACACAGCAATATTTACTGATATTTATCAATAAGATGAAAATTTAAGTGTGTAAAAAATGCTATGAATCTTGCATGTCAAGCAATATGAACAAAAGTCAGAAAAAAAGAAACTTTCCTGAACTATGGTGTTCAATATAATAGCTTACATTACTTATAGTGCATTTAATTTTAACCCATTAGAAACTACTAAACAAATGGGACTACATAAAACTAAAAAGTTTCTGTTCAGCTAAAGAAAACACCAGCAAAATTAAAAGGGAACCAACTGTATGGGAAAACGTATTTGCCAATGACACCTCAGACAAGGGTTTGACCTCCAAAATATATAAAGAACTAATACAACTCAACACCAGCTTATACAACTTACACAACCCAACTTAAACAAACCAACACCAATTAAAAAATTGGCAAAGGACCTGAACAGATGCCTCTCCATGGACATACCAAGGGCCACAGACACATGAAAGGCCACCAGAGATGTAAATTAAAACCACAATGAGATATCACCTCACACCTGTCAGAATGGTCATCATTAACAAATCAACAAACAACAAGTGCTGGTGAGGATGTGAGAAACGGGAACCCTGGTGCATTGTTGGTGGCAATGCATACTGGTGCAGCCACTATGGAAAACAGTATGGAATTTTCTCAAAAAACTAAAGATGGAACTTCCATTTGACCCAGCAATCCTACTGCTGGGATTATACCCAAAGAACCCTGAAAATAATTCAAAAGAACTTATGCACCCCTATGTTCATAGCAGCACTATTTACAATAGCCAAGTGCTGGAAACAGCCTATGTGCCCATCAGTGGATGAATGAATCAAAAACTGTGTGGTACATTTATACAATGAAATACTATTTAGGAGAAAGAACAAACCAGCAACCTTTTGGCTAGCAAGCCAGCACTCAATCCACTGACCCACAGGAGCCAGGGCTCCTCTTTGTTCTAATATTGTTATTGCTAATTTATTACATGTGTGTTCAGGTGATCAACAGGTTGTTGCTGATACATAGAACTGAAGAAATTAAAACATTAAAAGTCAGTATGTTTTAACATGTTTCTTTTCTCTCCCCAACCTTATACTACTCCAAGAGCATTTGAACTTTTTCACTGGCTTTCTCTCCTTTCCCCTTCCTAACTATTTAACCTCATACACAGGTTGCTTCCGGTGAAAACTGTTCCTATCATGATGAACATGTATTTTGTTTCATAGAAAGTTTAACTCTCCAAATTTGAGGTACTTTTCTAAATTTAAAAATAATTATGAAGAAATCTACAAAATGTCAAGAGGGGTATAATGAATAAATACCGAAGTGATTACTTAATCTGAGTTCTCCTTTCTTGATTTTTCTTGTCCAAATGTGAAATGACCCAAAGACAGGCCCGGGAAGAAAGGGCTAAAAATAAGGTGCATGAATAACCACTAGTTGACCACAGTGCCCTACATGGCACCAGTGAACAAATGGCTCATGACCAGCAATGTTTGGGGCCGTTCAGACAAAACGGATATAGATTTATACTTCTAGTATATGTCTAATGTATAAAATTATATACTTCATAAATATATAGTAGTCATAAAAATGAAGTATAAAGAGGCCCTGGTTGGTGTGGTTCAGTGGATGGGTGCCAGTCTGTGAACCCAAGGGTCACTGGTTCTATTCCCAGTCAGGGCATGTAACCAGGTTGCAAGCCAGATCTCCAGCCAGGTCCCCAGCTGGAGGCAGGTAAAAGGCACTGATGTTTCTCTCCCTTTCTTCCTTCCTCCCTCCCTACCCTTCTCTCTAAAAATAATAAAATCTTAAAAAAAAAATTAAATATAAGGAGAACCTCAAGTTTGCAAATATTAGGTACTTAAAATCTATTGAAAAGGAGAAAGGAAAAAAAAATAGAATTTATCTAAGATCTCAAAGCATTTATGGTATTCACTAGGAGAAATATTCAAAAAATATGCATAGCTTAAATAAACTGCATACTACACATCTAAAATAGTTGATAGTATTCAGTAATAAAGTTAATTTCCTTTTCTGCCCATTCAATAAGATGAAAATTTAAGTGTAAAAAATTGCTATGAACCTTACATGTCAAGCAATATGAACAAAAGTCAGGAAAAAAGAAACTTTCCTGAACTATGGTGTTCAATATAATAGCTTACATTATAGTACATTTAACTTTAACCCATTGAGAAACTACTAAATTATAAGCATCTAGAGATATTATTTTGCTTCTATGAAAATGCAGAATGTATGAATTGATTAGGTTTGAGGTAAAAAAAGAGAGAATGGTACCTACCTTCTACAGGAAGTAGTTTCAATATAATACCATAAAAGTATTCATACAATATACTGTATAGTTTCTTATCCATTTAATAAACATCCCATGTATTAAAATTTCCTAAACATTTGCCATTTAAATTTTTTTTAGAAAAGGTATTAGACATTATTTACTTGGATTACACTAACGGGTTTCACATTAAATCATTATGTGCATCCCTAATTATATATGCTCATTTATTTATAGTAGGTAATCAGTTTACTCATTATTTTTTAAAGATTTTATTCATTATTTTCAGAGAGAAGGGCAGGGAGGGAGGAAGAAAGAGAGAGGAACATCAATGTATGGTTGCCTTTGACCTGCCTCCAGCTAAGGACCTGGCTGTAGACCTGGCTTGAAACCTGGTTATGGGCCCTAACTGGGGAATCAAACCAGCAACCTTTTGTTTCACAGGCTGGTGCCCATCCACTGAGTCACACCAGCCAGGGCATACAAGTAATCAGTTTAAGAGAGCTATTTGTAATCATTACAAGAGTTGAACTATTATCATGTTTCCTTTCCTTAAGAGATGGTTTATAAACAAATTCTTGATTGAAGAGTTCCAAACACCAATGCTATTATAAATCAAGGTAATGAAACCATGCCCTCAAGAGGCATGAATGAAATGATGAACTATAAGCCGTTGCATTATTAATAGTTTGAATGAGTATGTTTATAGAAGGTCTATATAAAATCTAAGGTAAAAAAAAAAAGAAAAAAAAGAAAAGAAAAAGCCAAATTGAAAAGCCTTCCAATGTGCTTCTGAATGGATTTCCCAACAAACCAGTGAAAGCCTATACCTGATTTGACAGATCTATCTTTATATGGGAAGTAATCAGAAGAAAAATGAATATTTAAATATCACCAACTATATTCCAGGTATACTACTGACTGCCTTTGTACTGACTATTAATTCACTTAGCAACTTTCCATAAGGATGAATGGGTCAGAGGAGAGACAGAACAAAAAAACTCCAAAACACTGGCCAGTAAAGCTGAGCACTTCAATTCACTTGGTTCTTACTCTTGTCCTTCACAGGAGGCAGTGGGTTCTTCCCCATCTGTTCTCAATTACCTTAAGCCTGGACAACTCAGTAAGAACTGGATGGGGGAGGGGGAATCAACTTTAAGATGTAAAAAACTGAGGGCCAAAATCTAGACATTAGGGACCCCTTTAAAATTATGCCATTCTGTGAGATCCTGTTTGAACAGCCATTCAGCAGGTCCCCTTAAATGTCAATCTTCTCAACCTTTATAAGAAATATTGCTTATTTGATGTGATTATAGTCGGTACTTTCCTTCAACCTCCCCAACCCCCAACTTCATATATTATTCCCAACCACCTAAAATGATAAACTCTATTTGGAGTTTTACATGTGGCAAAGGACTTCCTCACTTTATCATCTCAACTGACACTTAGGATTACCTTCTGAAATAAGCAGGACCTATTAACAACCCAATTTTATTTATATCTTTTTAAAGATTTTATTATTTTTAGAGAGCGGGGAAGGGAGAAAGGCAGAGAGGAAGAGAGGCATCAATGTACAGTTGCCTTTCACCTGCCTCCAGCTGGGGACCTGGCTGGAGACCTGGCTTGCAACCTGGTTATGTTGCCCTGGCTGGGGAATCAAACCAGCGGCCTCTGGGTTCACAGGCTGGCACCTTATCCACTGTGCTACCAGCCAGAGATAACAACCCAATTTTAAATGAGGAAACTAATGACCCAGTAAGTTACATGTAGCAATTCAATGTATGGGTTAGCGCCACGGTCCTCACCTGGAGACAATTCCTCCCATCCTCATATCCCCAAGGAAAGAAGTTCCCTTAGTATTATTTTACAGCAGAGCTGCTTCCCTGAGAATGCCTTTCTTTTTCCTTCATTCCTGAAAGAGATATTTGCACTAGATGCTAAGTCCTTAGTCAACAGCTTGTCTCTTTCAGCATTTTGAAGGTTTTCTTCCCCTGTCGTCTAGCCTCCATGATTTCTGGTGAGAAATCCACATATTTGAGTTATGGATCCCTTATGTGTACATAATGTGGAGAGTTTTTCCTCACTGCTTTCAATGTTTTTTCTATCTTTGCTTTTCAAAAGTTTGATTATAATGTATCTGAACCTGTCTTTGGAGTTTCTTTGATCTCTGACTTTGTCTTTCACCAAATTTGAGATGTTTACAACCATTATTTTTCTATTATTTTTTTCTGCACCCAACTCCTTTCCCTCTTCTTCTGGATTCTAATGTCTCAAATTTTAGACCCTCTAATGTCCCACAGGTCCCTGAAGCTTTCTTTTTTAAAATTTTTCTCATTTGTATAATTTCTATTGTTTGAATAATTTCTATTGCTGTCTTAAATTCACTGACTCTTCTATTATGTTCCTTTTAAGCCCATACAAAATAGTTTTAATTTTCATGTTATTTTTCAGTTTTGAAATGTCTATTTTATTCTTTTTTAATTTCTAGTTGTCTAAAAATTTCTATTTACAAGAGCGAACACTTCTTTCTGACCTCTTAAATTATGGTTATAAAAGCTGCTTTAAATTCTTTGAGAAACCCATCATCTAGATTTTACAATCAGCTTTTTTTTTTTAATATTTTATTTATTATTTCCAGAGTGAAAGGAAGGGAGAGAGGCAGAAAGAGAGAGAGAGATCAATGTATGGTTTCCTTTCACCTGCCTCCAGCCATGGACCTGGCTGGAGACCTGGCATGCAACCTGGTTATGTGCCCTGGCTGGGGAATCGAACCAGCAACCTTTGGGTTCGCAGGCTGGTGCCTTATTCACTGTACTACCATCCCAGGGTTTGTTTGTTTTTTTTTTCCTTTGAGAATTGGTTAGATTTACCTGGTTCTTTGTATGTCAAGTAATCTCAGATTATATTCTGAACATACTGACATTATGTTGTGAGTCTCTAGCTCCTGTTAAAAATCCTTCAATAAATGTTATTTTTTGTTTGTTTGAACAATCCAGTCAGGTTCAGGGCACTGGCGCTATCTTACCATCTATAGGAGACAGCTCAACATCAATTAAGTTTTTTAAGTAACTGATACTACTTGGGTTATTTAGGAGATAGTCTGGGACATGAATGGTAGTTTATACTGTAGTTCAATTCTCAAAACCTTGTTATGACCCTTTGGGCTTGATCTCTGGATGTTTAGCTTGTTTAGGGGTGAGTTTGAGACTTGTGTCAATCTACACACAAATTTGGTGATCCTTTTTTTTCAGAGTTCTCTCCACTCTAAGATGTTTGACACTCTGGGCCAGAGGGTCTCCTTTTCCCAATCTGTGACCTTGAGTCCAGGGCTTCTATCAAAACACTGATCTTTCACACTGTCACGCAGTTCCACATTGTCCGGGACTGTCCTTGGGGCACAGTGGCAAGACAAGTAGAGAGGAAAATACCGGCAACTCCTCACACTCTCTCAACCCCAGGGGCCCCTTTCTGTCTCGGCATCCTGGCACCTGTGCCCCTGCCACCCCTAACCCCGGCAGGGGCCAGGAGAGGACAAGGAGGGCAAATGGGGCTTTTCTTCCATATCTGCTGGCTCATGGGGGTGGTCTCTCCTCCCAGTCCTCCAACTAGAAAGTAGGGCTTTAGCTGGAGTCTTTGCTGCAGCTGTGCACAGAGCACTCCAAGGGCTCTGCTCACCCACGTGTCACAACCAGAAAGTTAAGGAGGAAAAACACAAACAATAGTCACTGCCATCTCAGTTAGTCTTCAAATGTTGACTGCCCTCCTCTGCCATCATTTATTTACATTTTTAGAGTCTTCAGTTGCATTTTGCGTCATTTCCAGAGCTTTTAGCTGTAATCAGTGGAGAGAGGTTGTAGGCAGCTCACACCATTTGCCTGGCACCAGATATTGCCCTTCATACTTTACAACAGCATTGTTTTCCTTATAGCATAACAGTGTAGACAAAAATACAAAACTGAGAGGCATAAAAAGACATTCCAACAATAGTATCAGTAAATATTAAGTGTTCAGAATATGGGACATTAGACCAAACACTCATTAACTGATATACTTAAATGTATCTAGCCATGGCTGGTGGCACAGTGGATCGGCACTGGCCTGCGAACCCAAAGGTTGCTGGTTCGATTCCCAGCCAGGGCACCTAACCAGGTTGCAAGCCAGGTATCCAGCCAGGTCCATAGCTGGAGGCAGGTGAAAGGCAAGCATACATTGATGTCTCTCTACCTTTCTGCCTCTCTCCCTGCCCTTCTCTCTAAAAATAATGAATTAAAAAAAAAAATCTTTAGATGTATCTAATTAAAGATGAAGTGCATGTCTGGCAGGGCAGCAGCAAAATATCCATCTATTTTAAGACCATGTAAAAATAATCACACAGAAAACTTCAGACTTGGTTTGTGCTTTTTTTTTCTCCATCCTCAATATATATATGAATATTTCTAAATACTACCACCAGGCTCTCAAGTGAGTCTTCACTGGTGTGTTCTACCACCAATAACTCGTCTGAAACCATGTCGGTTGGCTTAGAGTGGTGTGGTCTATCAAAACACAAAGCCACTTTTCAATGCAGCAGCTTTCCATTAAAAAACACTTTCAACAAGTGTCCTCTTCAGCTTCAACAAGATGCCTTAAATAACAGGGCACACAAAAATAGCCAGCAAGGCAGGCTTCCTCACAAAGTTGGCTCAAATAACAAACTCAACCCAAGTCAGGTCATTCAACTGAAGAGCTGTCTGGAACTGAGCACCAATTCTCAATGGAAGGGAAACAGCAGTCTGTTAAAATGTTTTAGAGTATGGAAAGATTCACTATAGGATAGCACGGGACTTAAAGACTCATTTTCAAAAGTATAAGCTGTTAAATAAGTTATGAGACTAAGATGAAGCTCCGTCTCTCCTCTAGAAGCCTGGCACACCCTGTTTTTCTGTCCACGTCACATTGAGAAAGGTAGGTGATAATTTCAATACCCCCTTTCTTTCCTCTCATCTAGTTAACGAAGCTCCAGTGCTAGAAGAAACGTTCCTAGAACCTAATAAAATTCCCCTTACTTTACGGTCAAGAAAACAAGCTAAAAGAAAGGTTAAGTGACTTATCCAAAATCACGTATTTCAGTAAAGGGTGAAAGCAAGCCTATAACACAGGATTTCCCATTTCGCATCTCATGTTCCCTGAGCTATCCCTGTGTTGCCCTGTGCTGCCCGCTGAGCAAGGGCGGAACCTGGGAAGCTTCTGAAGCAATGGCACCCGGAGACACTGATCCTGGCACCAATAAGAGACTCACTGGCAGTCAAAATGCAAGGGGCCTAGGAGAGGAATTTTTAAAAATCTCCTTGCCCCCACCTGATATTACTATTCTGAAAAACAATGTAATTTGAAGCCTTCTCATTCTATCCATAAAAATAAATAAAATAAACACATTTTGCAGTGATAAAAGTAACTATGCCTTTTCTTTGGGTGCCACTTGTTTTTTTTTTTAACCTGAGCCACTGATCACATGGCAGAATTAAACCTGAAGTGAGAAATAAGACAGGTTCTCAAACAAGAAGTTAATGATCATTCTCATGTTTCTTCCCTCTGGGTAAGAAATATTTTATTTTCCCCCATTGCTTAAAAACACCACCTGCTTTTCCTTATTACATCAACAGCAGAAGATATTCCAGACAATTCAGTTAAAAGATAAACAGAAACCAAGAGGATAAAACAAAAGAGGCACTGTTGTCCCTTGTCTGCAAGCAAAGGGACCTGTAATAAGAACAGGGCATTCTAAGTGCCAGGACCCAGCTGATGGGTAGAGGGGACAGGACAGGTCAGGATTGAGACATGTGCCTCTCATAAGGACAATCCCAGTTTGTTTCTTTGACCCAACATTGCAATGTGTTTCTGGAGAATTCTTAACTGAGAGAATGATCTGTTAAAACTGGTCCTCTCTTTCAGTCACACAAGGCCAGTCCCAGAAAATAAGTTTCACTGTCTCATCCCAAGAAGTAAGATCAGACCTTGAGACAGGACATCACAACCGGCATCTTCCGTCACCACTGCTGCCTTAGCTCTGACAGTGGAGGTGAAGATAGATTTCATGAGATACCAGTTTTCTCTGGTTACTGGTGCCATAACCACACACACACACACACTTTCTCCCCCCGCCCCACCTCCCTCTCTCCTCAACATTCCACCCCTCTCACTGCCATCTTTGGCTGCAGTATTCATTCAGAAAGGATTCATCAAAAATGTAAAAGCAAAAAGTAATTTTTTAAAATAAAGGCTAATATCTAATTGGCTTTTCAAAGACCACTGATAAACAGTACTAGGAAGCAGAAGCTACTGCTTGGGAGCATAACTTGAGTTTTAGAGTGTGGTTTGTCTTTAATACTTAGTAAATCTTTCATCCTTTCTTTCTCCACCTCCTCTTTCATTCTTCATTCCTTAAGTGACCATATCAGTTGCATAATACTTTAGAATTAGATATCAGATCAGTTTAACCTTTTAATTAAAAGAAACTAAGCTTTCAGATCCATGCAGCCTTCCAATGACCCTTTTCCCTCTAAAGGAAAGTTACCTCCAATAGAAAAAATTCTACATATTTGTTCTTCCTTCTGTTCTTTTCCTTCCAATGGTCTCATTAATTTATTTTACTAATATTTAATAAATGCCTGCTGCTATGTACTGAGAGCTGTGATAAGACTCTGGGATGAATACAAAAATACTAAAACACCGTTCCAGTCCCTAAGGAACTCAGATCTCATTAGGGAGCAGAGTGAGCCAAAAATGCTGCGTATTTATGCATACCAAGTACATTTATATAATGTTACTTAATTTAATACTTATAAAACCACTATAAAGTAGATATTCCTCTTTATTATTAATGCTGAGAAACCATGGACTCAGGAGTCAGTAAATCACACAAGTTTGTGGAGTGACTCACACTACCATCTGTATAAATATCCTTATATACTATTTCACTGAGGCAGATACATGGTAGACATATTAAAATTAAAGTGCAATAATGATAATTAATAGCTATCATTTATAATATATTTATTACAGGTTAGGCACTGCTCTAAGACCTCTGTACAGGTTGTCTCCTTTACTTTTCACACCACCTCTGTGAAACAGGTATTCCTGTTAGCATTCCGAGGCAGCACTGCGGAGTGGTTAAGAGTCCAGACTCTTAACTTCTAGGTTCAAATCTCACCTCCACAACTTACTAGATGTGTATCCTTCATTAAGTTATTTAATTTCCATGTGTTCAACATCTTACTTGTGTAACATGAGAAACATAAGTACTGCATTGTATGAAGATTAAATGAGTTAAATGTTAGGGAATACTTTGAACAATGCCTAAGGGAAGAAATATATTTCAAGAAGAAAACAGTTCAAGCTGACTGAATTAGAAGTCCACCTGATTCCACTTACATGAGGTACTAAAACAGTCAAATTCATAGAAATGAAGAGTGAAATAGTGATTGCCACAGGCTGAAGGGAGAAGGAAACAGGAAGCTGCTAATCAATGAGCAGAGGATGGTCTCTCTCCTTCATCCCCTTTCTCTTTCTCTCTAAAGCCAATAATTTTTTTAATTTTAAGTGCTTGTATAAAGTAGAACAGTTAAAGATAAAAAGTCCCAAAGTATACATAGTTCTTACTCAAATATTCCATCCATATCTAAATGTAAAAAGATGCCATTTAAATTGATTTTATTAGACCATTTTTAAATGGCTATATTTCTGACTTACCTCAACTTCACCCATTAAAAGGAATTACTGGGTTGACCAAAAAGTCCATATGGATTTTTCCATAAAATAAGACGTATTTTTCACTTCCATCAGTAACTTTATTGAGTTGGATATTTTAAGTATGTCAGCTATCTCCCACGTGGTGTAACACTGGTTGTTCTCAATTAGTGTCCCGATTTGATTGCTATTCATTTCAACTGGCCTAGGAGACTGTGGAGCCACATCCACTGAGAAATCTCTAGCAGGTAACTTTACAAAATACCTTTGACATGTTCGATCAGTCACAGCACCTTCTCCTTACACTACAATCTTTTTTTTGCATTTCAGTTGCACTTTTACCTTTCTTAAATAAAACATAATATGCCTAAAATGTTGTTTATTTCCTTCCATATTAAAATGGCTACACGAAAATTCACCAATTTTGATTTTAATAGCACGCTGATATGACAGCTGTCACAATACAATAACAAACTTGTTTAATGAAGTTCAAGACAACTAAGGGCTACTTAGAGCCATCTTACAGGGAAAAAATGAGCTTTCTGGCCAATCCAAACAACACAAGTTGGAAGTAACTGCACCTGACTAGCTAGATATTCTAATGTTTGGAGAGAAGAATAATCACTTTCAGAATACTTTTTGAAGTCAATAATCAACACGGGCTGCCTCTTAAGGAAAGGTTAAACATTACCTAAACAGCTATCACAGCTCCAGGAGCCCTACATGGTGGCTTTGAGGTGGAATGAGTAGCAGAAGGGAAACAAAGGCAGGACCCTCACCATTACAATCTAACAAAGAACTTAATACAGAAAGCTAGAAGCAGAGGGGGCCATGTTTCACCTGCTGACTCAGTAATCCTGAACAACACAAGTAAATTGTGGTAGTGCAGGCCTGGGGGGGCCCTTGAAAGTCTGTGTGTGTCGTCTCCACTAGCTGGGAAAAGGAAAACCTTGAGACTGCTTTCATCCCAAGGCCAGAAAGGCAGGAGAGGGTCTACAGTACCCAAAGAAAAAGCCCATAAAAAACAACTTTGATTAACCACCTGCCTCCCATCATCCATGTGCAATGAAAAAATGGAGACTGGAGCAAAATAAGGATTTGGGTTAAGAGACCCCCCACGCATGCCCAAGTGTGGGTAGTCACATCCCCGGTCCCCCTGAAAAAGTTGGCACCACCTTCATCCACCAATCAAATGTAACTTCTTCACCCCTCTCCCACCAACTATGATGTCCTTAGAACAAAGAACTCACTCTCTTGGCCCTATTGCCACATGGGGGGAGGGGCTGGCCACCGGGCCTCTGGACACCCTAGGGTGAGCTTGCCACCCCAGCCTTTGGCCGCCCTTGCTTTCGCTCTCCCCTTCACTAATAAACTTTGCGTGCTGCTAACAGGCTTGCTGCATCAGCGAAGACAGGGTTGCTCTGGACCTAGAGCTCACGGTCTGGTCTTGGAGCTCTGCTGACACAGCAAGCACACTACCTAGAATGTATGTTATAGACCAATAAACACAGCAAAGCTCTCCAAACATGCTGTTATTCACATTTCAGGCTGCAAAATACCACGGGTTTTAGAAAAAAATTAAAAGCACGCAAGTGTGGTGAGAGTGGGGAGGGAAGCTGAAGACAAGGGGATGTGTAAGGTGAGAAACAAAGCTCCAGAAAAGGCAAGTGACAAATGGGTGGCTTTTATTTTTGTAAAATAATTTCTTTGGTGAAATACTTCTTAACAAGAAAAAATGAAGATGAATGATTATCATAGCATCATACAATGTGCAGAACGGAGCCTGCATGTGCTGGATTTGAGTCATTTAATCTCTAAGTAATCTGATCTAAATAACTCAATTACAACTAAAGTATGAAAATAATTTCCAATTTTCAGCAATTGGCAAATTGACCAAAAAAGTGCTTAAGTGAACAAGCCTACTTGCAAATCAAGGTTTTTTAGAGGAATCATGCAAGTGGCAGAACAAATCATTTAAAGAGTAGAGAGAACTGAGGAGCCCGCAGAGAGTGCCAGAGACATAGGGCTTTGAAAGTTGTCCTCTTCACATTCTACAAATCCTCTTTACAAAATGAACGATGTCAAATAATGTTCTTGATTTCATAAAAACAGAATCAAACTATATTTAGGAAATGTAAAGCTAATTTGGTAACTTAAGAGCCAGGAGGCAGTAAAGTGATTCGGGTGTTGTCAACAAGTCAGCCAACGTTTACTAAACACAACCAGGAAGTGAGGGAAAAGCAATAGTTTGCAACCTTGAGTGTCCAGCTGATTCACTCCACTTCAGAGGACAAGCTCCCTCACAGATGTGATGACCATGTCTCCACTGTCATCACTGAAGAAGCCCTTAGAAAACGAGTCAGATGGGAACACAAAGGCCCTCCAGTCGGGCTGCTAATACAGTGCAGACTTCCTCAAAACACCCAACAGCCCTCTGCAACCGTGTGTAGACTGCAGACCCCTACAGACTCCTGTAGACTACCTGCTGGACACTCATTGAAAGTGTCTGTCTCAACACTCACTGAAAGACCTGTGTGCCAGGTCTGAGTGTACGCCAAAAGAAAAATAATGCAAAATACCTCAAATGTAAACGATACAAACATATTATAAACACAGTACCTAATATTTTAAATTTTCTTGATTTTTAAGAGCATCCTAGTATCTTGAAAAAAAAAATTTTTTTTTTTAATTTTATTTCATTATTTTTAGAAAGAGGGGAAGGGACAGAGGCAGAGAGGGAGAGAGACATCAATGTATGGTTGCGTTTCACCTGCCTCCAGCCACAGACCTGACTGGAGACCTGGTTTGTAACCTGGTTATGTGCCCTGGCTGGGAAATCGAACCTGCAACCTTTGGGTTCACAGGCCGGTGCCTTAACCACTGTGCTACCAGCCAGGGCTTGAAAATATTTTTAATATTAACTCTGTTATCAAGCCTAAGAGCCATGGTTTGCTCTGGGCTCCCAAAAGCACAGGCATGGGGATGGGGCAGGAAGGACTGAGCTCCAGGTCAGACCCCATCAGAGAATCACTTCTTCAGCCCTGATAGAGCATCAAACTAAGCCATGTCTTTTTATCTGCAAGTTTCAAAAATTATTTGTCATTATCCCAATGGAAATAATAAAGTAGACCTTGTTAACCACCTAATAAAAAGTGTTTTACAAATATGTTAAATAAGGGAAAGGGTGGCTTGTCAAATTCTTTATTTGCCAAATTTCCCCAATCCACAAACCCAGCCATGTTTTCAAAGAAAAAAAAGATGAGGTTTTATAAGACATATTCCTAGTGAGCCCATAAAAGCTTCTAGTAATAACCAGACTCCTTTCCAAATGCCTCCACGCCTACACTTTAAAATTTTTTATAACTTTGCTAGAAAGTAATCACGTCTGTTGATCTATTAATTCCTAGAATTCATTTTCTTTTGAATAACTAAGGCAAACTAATGAACTAATGTTTGCCTAAATGTCTAATATCTGGAGACCTATCTGGTGACTGCATAGAAATATTAAATATTTACTGACATCTACAAACTTGTAATCCAAATTAAGTCAGCCATTGCTCACTTACAACAACAAATAGAAGTCAACTGTTAACTAGCGAATTGCTATTTCTATGCAAAGCTTTAATGCTTATTCATAACTAATTCTTAAAATTTAATACATATAAATTTGTATTTGAAAATGGATACCATTCTTAGAACAATGTAACATTGCAAAGGCTCTAGAACATACTGATCTCTTGCACATATATAAAAAACTGTGTAATTACCAAATGAATACCACAAAATTATTTCTTTTCCAACATTCATGTTTTCCTTAATCAGGGGATTAGCCTTTTTAAAAAACCTTAGTTCCTATAATGAGTTCTGACTTCTCTAGTCTCAATATCTGTTCGTTCACAATAAATAATTCATTCATCTGATTATTAATGCTACTTATTTATTTCTATTTACTTAATAGGATAAAGAAGAAATCTCACCTAAAAAATAAAAGCATATTGTTAGAATCTTTTGTTGTGTTTTTGTTCCCTGAACTTCAATTAAAGTTGAAATTGGCCAACTACTGACAACAAAGATTAAAGGAATTTCTCCATCTAGTCCAAATCTAAGTTTCAACGTTCAAATTACACTCTAAAACTTTCAAAAATTTCTCTCCATTTGGCCAGGAATTATGTTTGTGAAACTAGGAAACTCACCCATGGTCACCTAGTATATGCAAATTATACCTCTACAGAAGGTTCTTCTTACTAACGTGACAAGAACACTTATTCTGCAAAGTCTTCCTGGGTTCACCAATTCAATAGATGTTGCTGAACTGCCTGTCTACAATAGAGATAAAATAGGGGGAATAATTCAGATCCATTAATCAAACACAGGCGCTAGCAACCTAGCAGTCACTGGGAAAGTGCAGAGATTAAGAAAGGCATCGTCTTTGAACATTTAAAATTTACAGGATGGTAGGAAATACAGCTACATAAAATCACAATCACAACAACAGTATGAATAGCTAATATTTATTATTTACTGAGTACTGGGAACTACACTAAGCCTTTAAAAGAAATCAGCAGACCACACAAGAATTCTTTATAAAGCCTGACTTGCTAACTCTGGTAAACACAATCTGTGTTACTGTGCCTAGCATATCCGTCCATTACTATCTACATCAAAGACTTATGAGCATCACACTCAAGCAGTCAGAGAAGTGGTACAGAGAAAGACATGATAACATGTGTCTGGGATGGCAAAGACGATTTCACAGGTATTAAGAGTTCAAGGGGTTTACAAGATTAAAAACTAACACCGGAAAATTGGCTTAAGCCAGTTCTTCATAGCATAATTTGATTATTTGTTTAATAAAGTTTCCACATTTATCGAAAGTACCCATATTCAATTAGGTTGAAAATGTAATAAGACTACTACTTTAATTATCACAATTGGGACTTAGTGATGCCACTTTGTTGCTATAATGTTATCAACTGGCCTCCCTTGAAGCATAACACCACTTTTCATACCCAGAATTAAAATATAGATCATTTAAAGATCAGAGCAACTTCAATATCATGATACTTATCTTTAAAATTCATACATTTAGTATCATCTCAATATTTATCACATCATAACACATTTACCTATGTTTTGTCCCCTATATTTATAACCAGGTCTGTAAATACAAAATAAAGTATGTCTTCTATTTTTTTTCTTTGAATCCCAAGATACTAGCACCATGCCTGGCCCAGTGCTTAGTAGTTACTTACTAAAATCTATTACAGAATCTGAAAAGAAAACAAGAAGAGATTTTAAATTCTATATCCAGCATTCTCCAGGAGAAAGATTCACTGACTTTTGGAAACTTGGGTCATCAGATGATTTGAAGATCCGGAAAAACTGATTAAGGCCTTTTTATAACCTGGGTGAAATATGACTCTCCAACCCTTACCCCTACATCCACTTTGTTTTAATTCCGGGTTCAACAACAAAAATGCAACTATTGAATATTTTAACCACAATCCTCTTCCTACAAAACTCCCTGCCAGGAAACAGCAGAGACATTAGAACATTCATTCATAGGAGTGGGGAAAACTCATGCCCCGCATAAGAACTTTGCATGCCAATTGATTCCACTATTGTGTGCCAACATACAACTGCCCCTTGGACAAGATCATTAGGAATGCTGATCCAGGTGCAGTCAAAAATCCACGTTAGTAGCACAGTGGATAAGGCGCCAGCCTGCAAATCCAATGGTCGCTGGCTCAATTCCCCAGCCAGGGCAACATAACCATGTTGCAAAGCCAGGTCTGTAGCTGGAGGCAGGTGAAAGGCAACCATACACTGATGTTTCTCTCCCTCTGTGATTCTCTCCCTTTCTCTCTCTCTCTGGAAATAATAAATAAAATCTTTAAAATTTAAAAAAAAAATTTTTTTTAAGTCCATGTTAACTTTTGACTCCCCAACACTTTACAATTTTCCCTCATTATCCACAGAAAATTGGTTCTAGGACCCCCAAGAATATCAAAATCTTTTAAGGCTCAAGTCCCTTATATAAAATGGTGCAGAACAATGGATACAGACAGTTCTCTACCTCTATAGATTCCTAATTATGGATCAGAAAAACTGTTTTCAATCCACAGATAGAGGGCTGATTATACATGCATCAAAAAATAAAAACTCCAAATATAAGTGGGCCGAAGTAGTTCAAACCCATGTTGTTCAAGGGTCAACTGTAGTACTTTAAGTGTATTCCTGAAGTGTAATTATTTTTCATACGTGCATCAACCACCACTTCTTACACTGCAAGACTGGTGAAGAATCTGCTTTTGTCCCAGGTACTGAGAGTTATGTTTGACTTTAATGTCTTAAACTTAAAAATAGTACCTATTTCTCCCGCCTACTTCAAAAAGTGTGAAACAGACTGAGTTAGAAGTGACTATTTAATTACCCACACCCACTCCACAATTTTGTCAGCCCTGATGCATAGATAATCCGATCTCAGCTCAAAAATTACGTCCCAGGGTTACACTGTTTTTCATTTGTATCTATTAATCTAATATGTATTGAATGACCGCTATGTGCTAGGTACCATATTATGCATTGGTAATACAGGGGTAAGCAAAAACAGAAAAACCTGTCTTCATGGAAATTAGGTTCTAGAGAAGGAAAGCAACAAGTAACAAAGATCAATTTAGTGGAAAGTGCCATAGAGAAAAATAAATCAGGGAGAAAAAAGAAACTGAGTAAAAACTAAAGATCGGAAGTACCAATGGCAGCAGCTACAACTACACTGAGTGAGCAGGAACTCATACAGGGGAACCATCTGAGAAATGCAAAGCTGGAGGGATGACGTGGATACCCAAGGAGTACTTTCCCAGGAGAGGCATCAGACCTCGAAGGCCTGGAAGAGTGACGAGTATGTTCTTTGAGACCAGACGGCTGATGCAGGAGCACAGTAGTAATAGGAACAAATGTCAGAGGAGCAGAAGGAGGAAGCATCAAGAATACTGGAATCCTGGGGGCCACAAGCTTTAACTCCTGACTGTAAGGGGAGCTACCAAAGGCAGAACGTCGACGAGCACTGAAGTGGCGTGATCTGCCTTACATCCCACAAGAATCATGCTGGCTGTCACGTGGAGAAAAGGCGCCAAGCCAAAGTGAACAGTTAGTTAGGAGACTTGTAGTGCTCCAGGTGAGAAAAGGCATTCTTGGATCTGGGTGATAGAAATGGAAGTGATATGGTACAGATTCTGGATATAATTAGAAGCTAGACTGAAAGGACTTCTTGGCAGATTAGGTGTGGAACAGAGTCAAAGACAGGTCCAAAGCTTTGGACCTGAACACCAGGAAGGACACCCTTTCCTGGTGTGTGCGGAAGCTGGCGGGCAAAACAGCGAACCTGGAGCCCAGGGGAGAAGCCTGGGCTGAGGTGCGGATAGTCGCCAAAGGGGTGACAGTGAATAGAGGGGAGGAAGAGTGCCAAGGAGTGATCTCTGGGGCTTTTCCAAGTTAAGAGTTCTAGGAGACCAGGAAGAATCTGCGAAGGAGGTGGAGAAGAAACTACCTACCACAGGAAGAGCCAGGAGGGTGTGGTTGTCCTGAAGACAAAGACTGTGTCAAATGCCTTTCACACGTGAAATAGGATAAGGAGAGAAAAATGTTCTCAGGTTGAGCAACAAAGAGAACATGGTGAACAGACAGGAGCAACACTGGTGGAGTGGTAAGGGCAAAAGGCATCTCCAGAAAGAGTGGGAAGATCTGAAGAGAAGAAATATAGGCAGCTGTAAGTCAAGAAAAGGGAAACAAACAAGATCGTAACTGAATGATGCAGTGAGGTAACAAGGGAGGGGTTTTTTTTTTGTTGTTGCGTTAAGTAAAAATAGCCTATGTGCAAGCTTATGGAAATGTTCCAGCTGAATGAGAAATTTATAAGACAGATGGGAAGGGTGGAATGAGAGCTTTGAATGGGAAAGAATGGATCTCAGACACTATGAAAGCACCGACTGGCCTGGACCAGGAGCGTGGATAATGCTGCCAGCCCCACCCCCGCCCCCAGGAAGACAGAACATCTGGGCAGGGTGCAGGGTGCAGGGACATGTGAGGAAATGAGAACACTGAGGGAATTTGGGGAAGAAAGGGATCTATCATTCTCACTGCTCCTATTTCTCTCAGTGATAAAGTAAGCACAATACTTAACCAGAATATATAACAAGATCTGAGAAATGTACATCATACATCCTGATGTCTTGCTATTTCATGCAATGAGTTGAAAATTGGGGGGGGGGGGGGGCTACATTCTCACAACTTTCATAGGATTAAAGTGTTTATAATGTTTTTTTTCATCGTTCCTTCAAAACTTCATTTTATAGAATAAGTAATATCTCACTTGGAAAAAATATATATTGATGGAGTATTTTGTCTTATGTATATTTTAAAGTAAAAACCTGAATCTCAGGTAAAGTTAGGATGACAAATATAAATAGAAGAGTTTAAAAAGTAAAATTGAAGCCCTGGCTGGTAGCGCAGTGGATAAGGCGCCGGCTTGCAGGTTCGATTCCCCAGCCAGGGCACATAACACGGTTGCAAACCAGATCTCCAGTCAGATCCGTGGCTGGAGGCAGGTGAAAAGCAGCCATACATTGATGTCTCTCTCCCTCTCTGCCTCTCTCCCTTCCCCTCTTTCTAGAAATGATGAAATAAAATCTTAAAAAAAAAAAAAAAAAAAAGTAAAATTGAGCCTGGCTGGTGTGGCTCAGTGAATTGAGCACTAGCCTGTGACCCAAAGGGTCACTGGTTTGATTCCTGGTCAGGGAACATGCCTGGGTTGCGAGCCAGGTCCCCAGTTGGGAGCATGCAAAAGGAAACCAAACATTGATGTTTTTCTTTCTCTTTTTCTCCCTCCCCTCTCTCTAAAAGTAAGTTTTTTGAAAGTCGTAAAAAAATAGAAACATGATAAATATGTCTAGCTATTCCCTAGACTATTCTCTACAGAAAATATTCTCTTGCAACCAGAAAACCTTTCTCCTTCCAACAGCTAGCCAAGTTATTTTCTAATTTGCCAAGTTAATGCTATCTTAATTTTCACTTTTAATTATTAACAAGGTTTAACATTCCCCCAAGAGTTTCTTTACTAACTGCACTTTCTTCTGCTATTGTATTGAATATGCTTTGAAAATAAAAATATTTACTTTTATGTAAGTAAATATACCATAATATTTTCCAATCTGTCATCTTGTTTTTAAAACCCATATGGGAAGTTTTAAATATTATAATGCAATAAACTACATCATTGACATAGAAGAAAATCACTTCATTACTATTTTTAAAAACTTTAGTCATAAGTATATTAATGAGAAATAAATATTTTATTTATTTTATTCATATTCATGCATTTTCTCAATTAATAATTCTTTCTTTCCCCCATCATTTTATCTGATGTATTCAATACTAAACTTTTTACAAATAGTTTTATCTACTGCTGAAATTTTTTTGTTCCCTTCACACTTTTCTGCTTTTAATAACATTATGCCATGACATATTATCTATTTTTCATTTGGGGTTATTACTAAGTATTGATAGTTTCCCAGTCTTTCAAAACTGTTTTGCTAATCTCTCTCAACAATCATTTATACAGTAGTATCTTATTGGAGCCCTGGCTGATGGCACAGTGGCTAAGGCACCAGCCTGCAAATCCAAAGGTCGCTGGTTCAATTCCCAGCCAGGGCACATAACCAGGTTGCAAGCCAGGTCCGTAGCTGGAGGCAGGTGAAAGGCAACTGTACATTGATGTCTCTCTCCCTCTCTGCCTCTCTCCCTTCCCCTCACTCTCAAAAATAAAAAAAAATAAAAAATAATTTGATCTATTAAAAAAGTATCTTATTGGAATTTTAATTATTAGTACATTAAATATATACATTAGCCTATGAACTATCATTGGATTTGGCTTTTACAATCAAGAATTAGATTTATCATATAATGAAGAGGCAGGGCACACACTGGTCCTTAGTCAGGAACCTGGATTTGAATCTCAGCACTTTGACTTAGAGTGCAAATTAAACTAACCCCTCTGCATTTCCTTTAATTCACTCTGAAACTAAGGAAAATCCAAACCTTGGTGAATGAACACCAAACACATGCATATATAGACATAAAGGATGGGCTTTGAAGTCCACCATATTTTGGCTTTCTATATCTAACAAGCATTATATCCCAGGAAATAAAGAGGCTTTTGCACAGATAAAGAAAATATTCAAGGAAAAATGACAACTGTTACAACTCTAGTATTTGACTAAAACATACAAATTTTAACATCAGAAATCATTTAAAAAATATGAACAAGTAGAAGGAAGAGTAAAACTCTGAAAAATTCTAAACATTTCCCTAATATAGGAGTGACTATATTGAAAGATTTATGTAAGAAACCCTAACCAGCTTACCTTCAAGAAGCATGACAAAGGACTCCAGCAGTGTTGGGGGGGGAGGTTTTGGCATGTTTTTATTTAAGGGACTCCGCTGCCAGGCAGGCAGGAGGCCAGTGGCCCCACGTGATCTCTGAGATGGTCCTGAGGCACATGCTGTCTCATCTTCAGAATCACAGATGGCCACTGACTCCCCCACTGCCTGTCCACCCAAAAACAGTGGAGGGAGGAGTTTTAGAAGTTATTTCTTTATGAATTTATTGCAAGTATTGGAATGAGGTAGACATGCCAATAACTAACTGCTTCAAATTTTATGTTGATATTTACTTAAAATGATGCTTATGTTTCAAGACTATTTGAAATCCATTGAGAAGTATGTTTTAGTCACTGTATAATTTTCTTCCAAAACTACAAGCACTTAGTAACCAAATATGAAAGAGTGCAAGTTTAGTCCTTGAATACTATGCACACAACTTTTGTTTCCAATTTTCTCTCCGTATTGTGAGGAATGAGTTCCTGACATGAAGTCATAAACTAAATCCAAAAATATGACAATGGCGTTTTACATGAAAGCTTCCATTATTTATATTCTCTTTATTCCAAGCTGTTAGTTTCAAGTTTTTATTAAAAGTTTTCATTCTTTGCCTCTTAAAAGGCAGATATATCTTTCCACTGGAAACTGAACTCTTTTATCTATAGACTTATAAATATTACAAGGCTGCTCTAATATCATAGATCCAACTGTTCATGCTACTAGCAGAGTTTATACGCTAACAAATAAGTTCACATTTTTACTCCTTTCTTATTCGACCGCTCCACAAAGCCAAGAAAAACTGCTTGCTATCCTCAAAATGCTTCACATTTATCTGCCTCCTACTTCCCTCACTAGGAAAGTACCCTCCTCTCCGACAACCTGTTTATAACTTTCTCAAGTCTGGGGCTCTTGTCTGGCTGGACACTTGAAAGACAGAGTATGGCCCCACTTTTAAATTACTCATTCTGTCTTTTTTCAAGTTTGGCTGTTCAATTTATAGATAGACTTTTTACTCACCTGTTACTAGTTAATGATAAGCATTAAACTCTCATAATAATTTCATTTCTCTGGGGTGGTGACTGAGATGGCGACACCTGATACCAAGAGCGACCATTTGTTGCTAGGCAGCACAGGTAAGGGCATCAGCACATTTAATTTCCACAACAATCTTATTTTCTAAGTGCTATATCATAATCCTCATGCCAGAGACTCGGAAACTGAAGCATACAATGGTAATTTGCCAAAGGTTACACAGCTTCCGTGTGAATGCTTAACAAATATTCATGCTTTGCCAGGTGTTGTAAAAGCACTTTACCAATGTTAACTTATTTAATCCTATGAGGCGGGTATCATCTTTCTTCTACAGATGAGGAAACAAATACATGAGACACAGTCACCCAGGCGGTGAGCGGCCAGCCAGAGTGCGAGCCCAGGCAGTGTGGACCAGGTATCTCAGCACTGTCACTGTGTCACTCCACTTTCTGAATTAACTGAAGTTAATTCAGAAAGTGTAGCTGAGGTTTCTTGTGTGAACTACAGCAATAGGCTGTCTGATAATTACTTTTATGCAGTCTTCAGTTTGCTACAAATTTAAGAGCTTAATAAACAGTACAGTACTAAGTGCAGTGAGAGGACATAATTACTATTACTACCTAATTGACTAACCCTGTAAGTTTCTGGTCTACCGGAACAATGAGTCATGGCCAAAAAGATACATTGCAAGAAGTAATGCAGTTAAATCCCCTGAATTTAGAATTCGGAGAAAGTGCTACCATTTAACAGAGGCCAACTGAGAAAGCTTTCCTGATAAAGCTAAACCTGGAAAGATGAGCAAACATCCTTTTAGGTAATTCTATGGTAGGATTAGCAACCTCATATTTGTCTCTACCCAGCAGGCTTACATCTTTTAAGAACAGGGAGTATTTTTATCCTCGGCTCTCCAGCACCCTATCAAGCCATCCCTCTGTAAATGGCTGTGGGACAGGGGGAAAGAGGATGTTATGGAAAAGCACATTCCAAGCAGACAGCACATCATGATCTAGATGAAAGGGAAAAGCAGAAAAAGCAATTTTTTTTTTTTTTTTAGTTATTACAGCACAGGCAGTGTCTGTGTTGTCCACTCCCGGAGGCCCCAGTGTACCCACGTGAACACTCCCCGTGCAGGGTCAATGGAGTGCGTCAGGACCCCCTGGAGGTGTCTGTCACAGGCAACCCTGTTAACATGATCTTAGTAAAGAAATGCGCTAACCAGTTTTGCTCTCCTCATTGCCACACCATGATAGGCCATGGCTATATTCTGGGAAAAACTCACTTTAAAATTCAGATTTTAAAACTATGTCGTCCACATCACAGATCATGGTTTAAATGTATTTATAAAGTCAATTATGCTAGCTGGCTTCCGGGAGGAATGTCAGGGTCACTGAGCAGTTGAGCCAGACCTCTGGGTAAACCCTAGCTCTACCAGACGCTCTGTGACCAAGAGAGAGTTACTGCCCCTCTTTCTACTAACCGTCTTCATCTTTAGTATAATCCTACTGGGTTATTATAGCACTGAACAAATGCAACATCATTTCCAGAGGTAGGTAGCTGAAGCAATGGCCAATTCCTCCCATTCTTCCATGAAGAGTGACTACTGACATTTCCCGCCTGGACAGCACAAGGATGTGATGAAATCCATTAAAAAAATAAAGCTGATGCCACCAGCACTGGTGGGGTGGCACTGGTGCTCCCCTTTGACAATGCTTAGCCTTGTGGTGAAATGAGGCTCCTAACACATATTCAGACTGTACCATTTCAAGCAGCGGTGCTAATACTGAATAAAAGGCCCAAGCAGAAAGTTTGCAGTACTCCCAACAAGTTTAGATTAGCTCTAAAACTTGGCTCTTTTCTCTCTCTCTCGACATTCAGGGAAATTAAATATGGAAAAACATTTTGAGGTTTTCTGATGACTACAGGTCTTCCTTATGACGACAGAAGTTTTCTTTACAGAGGTACTGCTGCTACTGACTCTGAAGGCCAAAGAAAACAAAAGGTAAAGAAATGAAATGAGTTGTAGAAAGGAAGGATATATAAAGGAACCCAACTGGATCAGAAAAAGAAAAGGAAAACAGTCTCATGTGCCTTTGACTAAAGATGGCAAAGACTTGCTACTTGAGGTCTAGCAGCAGGTTCTACTATATTCTTAAAGGTGTTCAAGCCAAGGCCATTAGTGTGAAGTCAAATATCTTACACAGAAATCATGAATAACTTCAAAGAATTCACGCTAACAGACCTCCATCACCTCACTGACAACTCACTCAAGGAGGGAGTTACAACTTAAGACAAGCACAATTAAGTCATAATCCTCTTTGTAATTCTACAATTTCAATGCCACCAAAAATACAATTACTGTGTATGAAACAAGGAAATAGAGGCAGTCAAATGTGGTTTTCCTTTACATGCCAATTTCCTACCCATAGACAGCATAAATCCAATACAGGAATCCTGCTTTAAAAAAAGCTGAGAAACTGGTGGGGAAGGCGTGGTAGACAATACAAGATTGATTAAAAAAAAAAGCACTAACTCTGGTGGATTCTGGCTACGCTCATCTCAAATAAAACTTTTTTTTTATATTAATGCATAACTGCACAATGGCTTGATCAAAAAGATTTTAACATTTGCTTTGTATTAAGGAATAAGAATTCAAAGTACTCTTGTGGGGGTGGAGGCGGGGAGTGATACACTTAAAAAAGAATTATTCAACACACCACACCACACTAATTACAAGCTGTAATGTACAGCTATCCATTGTGTTCCAGTAGAGGGAGCACTGGAACACAGGCTAACAGCAGAAACTGATGGAATCTAGGATTATTTCAACAAACCCAGCATTGTATACATTAATATGTTAATTCTCAGTAAAGGTTTTGAATACTGGTAAAAATCAGAATTTAGAGAGTTCCTGATATTCCCCACCCAGGCACCAAATCATCACTTAAAATGAGTGGTCAAAAAATGCTAATTCCATAGAGAAAGGGCTAAACTGCATACTTTTTGGCTATGTATATGCTAATAGTGATAACAGCACTAAGTTCTTGTAACTTGCCCTTTCCAGACAACTTTTTGTGTGTTAATTCATGAGATCCAGGTCTCAGGTAACAATCAAATAAAGCAAAACGGCAAACTTCATTAATTCAGTTTCGTTCCGATAACCCTCTACCATCCATCGGACCAGCTTACAAAACTGCAAACTTCAAATTCCTCTACCTTTGTATGCACCCATACCTAAAAACTCTTATCTCAGGTAGAATACCGCTGAACAAATCTGGCATGTGAATATGTGTAAAGGACCTATAAGAGTACTCTATAAAACGGAGCAAGTTTTGGAACCTCACATTTGTGTTGAAGGGGTTCAGAACAGGCCTCCCCAGACGGAAGCACTTTGGCGTGTGAATTATTTTCAGCTGGAGGCAATGGAGAATCTGCGGGCTCAAGAAAAACTTCTACCTCTTCTTTAAAGAATTTAAATAAAATCTTAAAAAAAGAAATTTTATATTAGGCTCCTCACCCAAAATAAGAGGTATAGCCAGAGGTAAGTACTTTATGACCGATCTATAGGGCCGGGCAAACATCTACTTACTGAATATCGCTCTTATCTTCCCAGTAGCCTTCCTCCCCACTGATGTCCCAAAGCACCTGACCTCAATGTTAGCTCGAAATGCCATAGACACCTTATTTTAACTCTTATGTGCAATTAATTTGGTTTGGTTTTGTTAACCTAATCTGTTTCCTGTATATTGATTAGACTGGCTGAAACCTAGAAAAGTAGAAAATGTTTTCCTCACCCCTATATTCTACCTGAACTTTGGGCCTTCAAGTTTAAAAGTATGAGTGGCAATGGTGCTAGGGCGGAGACAAGGGTCTGACCCCAAGACACAGGTCAAGGATAACAGCAAAACCAACCTGAGAAACCAAAGGCACCTCTGATGAAACCAAAAACCCAAAACAGTGCCATATTCACAGCAGGTGCCCAAAAAGCTGCATTTGTTGCAACTCATCAAGGAAACTAAACCCTTCAACTAAAACAAATACAAAATACCCTTGATCTCAGATGCCTCTTTTACTTATATGCCTCATTTAGTACTTACCAACTACAATCAATTGCTTGACCTTTTTTAGAGGTTTCTGTTGAAGGACCCACTGACTCCTCCAATTCCAGAAATTCATGGCCACATACCATGCTTTACCCATCCTGAAGCATCTTAGCCAAGGATTTTTAATACTAGAATATATTTAGAGGCATGAGCTTTGGGGGTAGAGTTTAAAAGCAGAATGTTGGGGGAGAGGGGACTGTTGATCAGATCCAAGGGATGTTTAATCTGATCGTATCATTCATAACTAAGAACCTCCAATGACCATCCCCACATAGGCTTGGCCAAATAAACTCTACTCAGTCTAACTATACCCCTCCCACCAAAAAAACAAACAAACAGAAACACCTCATTCCAATTTCATGACCACCGCATTGCCACCTTGCTTCCACTTCGTGCTTCAAGCACTGCTTTGATTTTTCTCTGCTTTCACACCTGAAGTTCACCTTCCCTTAAATGCCCAGTCTGGTAATAGAAAGTCCTGACTTTGTACTGTGACCTTGGCATTCAAATTGCTGTAGGCTATTTCCAGACCCAGCATTAGGGGACAGATTTTCACAACTATTTCAAAAAGTCAGAAGATCAAATGAGATAACATATGTAAAGTAACAGCAGTGCGGCGAGTACACACTAAAGTACTAATATTACTTCCCTTCCCAGCTCCTACTACAGCTGAACTCCTACTCACCCCTCAAGCCCCAGCTGAAATAATTGTTTCTGTAAAACCTCCGTAATTGTTTTCTACATACTTTCTCCCTCACCAAAAGAATCAACTACCTCGACTTCTGCGTGTCCCACAGCACTTAAGAGAAACCTCCAACACATTTTAATTGCTGTGGATGGTCTCTGTCACATTAGATAATGAAAACCTCCAGGGTGGGATTTTTATCTAATTATTGCCTACTTTAAATTTGACAGAATCAATAATGGAAGTGTAATTAGCATTTGGTGAATAGGAAAGTGCTTTCATTAAACTGTTACAAACTAAAACCCTTGATGGCCTTTCAAATATTTTATCATACACAACTCAAAAAGAAAAAAGAAAAAAAGAACAAGAACAATCTGAACTTAAGAGTGGTACCCAACCAGTGATAAAATTATTTTAACGTTTCTGCTTACTATTCATTTGTTTAATTCATTTATTCAACAAGTGCCTCCTATAGGCTAGGAATATATCAGTGTACAAAAGGAACACAAAACCGTCTTTATGAGCCTTATATTTACCACAGTTAATTTGTGAAAGAAAGTACTGTATTACTACAAAATTTTAACTAAATATCAAAAAGACTCCCATAAAAAAAAAAAAAAAAAAACTGATCACACATAAAACTGAACTATTTAAAAAGGTAACTTGAAATTAACCCAGATGATTTAGTGTTAGGGACCTTGTAAGTAAAAATAATTCCTGTGACTTCCCTTTTGAAAGGTTAGTAATCATTGCGTTTTAAGGATTTCACATCCTTCCCATAGATTCTCATCTGAAGTGTGGCATTGCTCAATGTGGCCTATTTCAAAGCCTGTTTGGGACCTTCATTCAATTCTTATCATTGAAGAGGTTTTGTGAAACTTTGTATCAGGAGTTCCACTGTAAGGGGTGCTTTCCCCAGGAGTGACCTTACTTTCCAGGACTGAACCAGGACCACATCCCAACGGGGTGCACAGCCAGGCAAACCACACAGGCACCACAGGGCCAGACTGTGATAGGTGTCCAGTTTCTGCACACCAACCTTCCCAGTCTTCCTACTTCATCCACTTTGTTGCATCCAACCTGATTGATACCCAAGCATGTCTGTGCTTTCCTTTCTCCATTCATTCCCTTGGCAGAGAAGGTCCATTCCTCATTTCTACTGTTAAAATACTAATCAATATACCATTTCCATTAGGAAAAGCTTCTGGCTTTTCCTCTGCTCAGAGTAACCTTCACCCTTTTGTATTGATCAGTCCTGACAGCCTTCCTTACAGCACTTAGAAAGTCCTATCTTGCTTTAGTCCCAGCCTGCCACCCTTGCTGGAGTCTAAACACTCATCATCTGGAAAAGGGTCTTTACACACAAAAAGGACTCAACTTTCCCAATAGATAAAAATGTCAACATAATATCCAAATACCCAGCACACACCATAACTAAAAACAGCAAACTTCATTTACAGATCTCTGCAAAACATGGTTCAACTTCCAAATCACAAACAAGATTCGGTCTCACTGAAGAAATTCTGCTACCTAAAATTGTCATTTCTCTATCAGAAGAAACAAAAATAAGGTGATCTGGGCATCCCAAGCAGAGAATGCCCAGGAAAAAGAATCCTGATCATTTGACTTGAGCCTGAACGACAGACAGGTTATTTGTTGAATGGAAGGTAGTACCTATAAAAGAGGTATCATTTTAGCTATACTTCTTGGTTATTTTGTACTTCAATGTGCAAACTTAACATTCTACTGAAAGCCTTGCCCTGCTTCATTAACAATTCAGTTAAGTAAACAAACAAAAGGAAGGTCAGTAATGACAGTTTTGGGATTAAAAAAAAAATGCAGTCAACTTGGGTTTAGGCTTATGATTCCTAACCAGGTGGAGTTGTTAAATGGGGCTCGCTTCCCCTGAGAGCCTACAGAAGGGGTGAAAAGCATAAATGTCAAACAAGTGATGGACAGACCATCAGGAACCCCAGGCTGCAAGGGTTTTCATCAAGCCTCAGCCTTAGGGAAGAAATATATCAAATGCACCCAAAAGGAAACAAAACGTGAATTATGAAAGGCAACCTTTGAAAAGCATTAGTGGTGTGTCTTGGTAAAACCAGTGAGACTCTCAACCTCCGCCCCCGAGCCCCACTTTCCCTCAAAAGTGCTTTCTAATAATACTGACCACATTTCAAATAGCTGTCTGCCAAGATCTTGCCAATTGTACTTCCCCTGCTCAGCAACCAGGGTGAAAAATCAATGCCAGGGCAACCTTAATCCCTTATTTTTGAAGTAAATTGCAACTATCTATTCTTGCTGGGCCGCTGCAGATGGGGAGTAGCTCCTAAATGAATTTAGGAAGTGAACATGACCTTTAATAGATAATTTGGTTCCCAACAGTAAATCAGGGAAGGCAAAACAATGAATGAGCGAATATGGATTTAAAGGAAAAAGGGAAAAAAAAAAAACAGAGAAGCAAGGAATTCGTTTGAGGAAAAGATGAGAAAGCAAAAGAAGAAAAAACTGTATACTTCACCTAAAGATAAATGACTACAGAGGCAAGGAGAACACTGTTTGAGTCCAGAATTACTTAACTTTAAAATTAACTTACTGTGACTTTCAGACTGATTGAATTCGGAGTTTGGAATTCTAGAAAAGGAACGGAGCTCGGCAGTGCAGAAACTAAGGGAGACAATGCCAAGAAGGAAAAAGAGACCCTCCCTCATAAGCTGTGCACCGGCCTCAGGCAGGGTTGGATCAAGGAAGCAGCAGGTGATACGCAGGGTTCTACAACCACACGGATTCACCTGGACTCAGGGCGGAGGGGTAGGGGGTGGGGGTACTACACCAACCCACTCACCCCCGGTCCCCAGGGAGCCTTATGGGTGGAACTAACCGATGGGCTCTCCCTGCAAGAGCAGTGGAGGGTGTATTCCCGCACAGGGCCAGACCCGACGGGGGCCCCCGCAGGCGCAAGAGGAACGCAAGGACGAAGGTCAAGAACAGTGGTGACAGGGACCCCTGGGGTCCCTTCCAGAGCCCGAACTCACCGATGCCAAGCCCTACGACCAGACGGCCGGCAAGCAGGGTTTCCTTGCTGTTGGCCGCGGCCAGCACCGCGGAGCCGGCGGTGAAGAGCGCACTGGCGAGCAGGATGGCGGCCCGGCGGCCGAAGACGCCGTTGAGGGCCCCGCCGGCCAGCGCTGAGACGGCGGCCGCCCCCACGGTGCTGGACACCAGCAGCTCCTGCCACAGCGCGTCCAGGCTGAGCTGCCGCTTGAGCAGCAGCATGGCCCCCGACACCACCCCGGTGTCGTAGCCGAACAGGAAGCCGCCCAGCGCGGAGAAGACCGCCACCACGTACACGAAGGCGGGGGTCTCATCCTGCTGGAACTGCTGCCGCGCGGCGCGCTCCAGATCCCCGACGCCGCCGCCCGTGCCCGCGCTCTGCAGGCTGCTGCTCGACTCGGCGGCCGCCAGGAGGCTGCGCTCCCCGGCCGCGCTCGCGGCGTCCGGCTCCTGCTGCTTCCTACGCCGCTCGCCCTGGAGGCTGCTCAGGCTCCGCAGCGTGTACTCCACATTCTCGCTCGCCTTGCGGGACATAGGGCAGCGGGGGCCCGGGGCTTCCCGGGGGGGAACGAGGCTCCGCTGGCCGGCGCTCTCGGAGGGATGGACCGCCTGTGCGGGCAGGAGCAACCGCTGCCGCCTTCCTCCTCGGGGTTCCCGCTCCCGATGCCGCGGCAGCAGCCGCCCCGACCGCTCCGGAGAGAAAGTTGCTGCCCGCCGAGATCCGGCGCTGCGGAGTTGCAGTCCAGCGGGGCTCAGTCGAGGCTCACGCCCCGCGCTTGCCGAGCTGGCGTTGCGGAGCCGGCGGGAGGCGGGGCGGCGGGTCACGTGCAGCCCGGGACACACGGGGCCGAGCCCCGGACAACTCCGCCCCCCCCTGGGCGGGGCCAGGCTCAACCAGCTACGGACCCCGCCCTCAGGTCGAGGTCAAATTCTAAACTGGGCTCTTCAATTTCCGGCTCTGGCATCTCTTAGGAGTTAACCCTGGCCTAGGGGCTGCAGCTGGGAAGCTGGCCAATGTGGGACTGTCTGGCAGGGGGTGTCCACGGCGGAGAAACTGGCTACAAGGATCGTACAGCTCTGGAGGTTGGAGGGAGCCCTCCGTAAAACATGCCGATCTGCTTTCCACCAGCCTGGGGTTGGCCGTGGCTGGAAAGAACCTAGAAGAAAAAAGGGCCATCGCAAGAACCCTTCACTTTAAAACATTGTAACATAAATGAGTTTGTTGTGACGCAATTCAGGACTGTGTTCTCCCATTTGTGTAGAGTTTATTTTTCATCTTCAGTCCATCCTCAATGTATGCTTATTTTAAATACAGGGTACAGCTTGGTTCTTTAAAGACAGAGATCATGCAGCATTCCGGGTGACTCCCAGAGCTGCTTCTGTGGATCCCCGAGGTGTAAAAGAAAATCACATTTACACTTTTCACTCTTGTTTTAACCAGGTAGTACCCGGTGGTAGAAAGTAACCTAAGAATCTGACTTACGATTTAATAGGAAAGCTTCACCTCCGTTCCCCAACATGCTTACCAAAAGGAAGGCTTTTGGAAACAGCTGAGAAGTCCCACTGCTGCCCTCCTTTTACGGGAACAATGTGAACTACTTCCTTTGCCAGACATTTTTTCTTGCAACCAGGTTTTTTGGTTTGTTTTTGTTTCGTTTTGTTTTTTAACTGATGGGTTAATTGCCCATTGTTCAGCCCCTCCCCTTTAATTTAAATCACTTGTAAATTATTACAGTTGCACTTCAGAAGAGGAATGTGACTTCCGGTTTCTGATCCACTTTCATTCTTCAGGCTGAGGAAGAAAGAAGTAAAAGCATTATGTGACTATTCCTTACAATTTCGGTGCCCTTTTATTACCCTTATTTAAGCAAAAGGTTCTGTAGCCTGAGTTTTATTTCCACGTAGTTCAAAACTTTTTCTCTTAGAGAAAATGACTTTGTCGTTCCAATAATGTTATATCAGAGTTGTCAAAATTGCCTTTATATGGATTATCAGTCATTATCTCCCAAAATATATCATTTTCTTTTCCAGCATCGAGGAAAAATAAATTAATGAGCTCAGAAGGCTTAATTTTTAAAATCTTACTGTGTAGCTTCAAAGCAAGGCTCCATTACCATTGTATGGGATCAGTTAACCAGAGAGCTTTTAGCCCTGGAGCAATGAACTCCTTAACACTCCGCGTAAGCAAAGATTCAGGGCAAAGCGCCTTTTTCCCTTCATTCCTACATAGTAAAACTGCGCCACCTGGTGGTGATCCGATTCGCTGCTCCTGATGAGTACGGCCCCACAGATGAGATCTACTGGTTGTGTTGACAGTTCTCTTGAGATGAAACAATCTGCCTTTAATTCCTAGCAGCTGTAGGAAACACTTTACCCCGCCCCCAACCCCTCCCCTGAGCGTCCCTTGTTGGAAATTCAACTTTGTGTAACAGAACACTGAACTACTTAAATAGTTTTGCTCAATATCATCAGGGTGTTTGATACTTAGAATCAGGTTACATCTGAAAAGAAATATGAAAATAGAAGAAAAGGCATTGAAAGTTAAACAGAATTCTTCTCACCCTATGGAGGGAGCCAAATTCAATTTAGCACTGCAATGTGAGTCTAAAATGGGAGTCCCCAAAGCCTACCCCAGCTGCAGACCATGGAAAGCCCAGCAGTTGAGAATCAAAAGACATGAGTCCCATCACTATCACTGTAAAACACTGTACAACTTTTTGACAAACCACTGGATTATTTTTTTGCTTTGTTTTCTCACTTACAAATGATATAATGGTGCAGCAAGTACTCATTAACTAGAGTAAGCATGAAAGATTATTTTGAAATATAATAAATTGTTATTGCAAAGTAATTATAAGCATCATTATTGTTTTGCAAGGTGGGTTCAAAAGCCCCAGTTTCAAGTATGTTTGCTTTGCAACCTCCAGGAACACTAAGGGCCACTGTAGAAAAGAGAAAGAAGAGAGAGAGAAGGGTTTTAACTCTACTGCTATAGATTCTGAATATCAGGCAAGAACATTCATCATTAATTCAATAGAAGTTGTGGTTGTTGTTGAAAGGTGATGGTGTGGTTGGTTGTTAGCAGACTGTTGCCTTAATGTTGGTTGAATGTTTATTTTTAATTTCACAAAAATGGCACACCTGTTGTAAAGCGGCCTAACAATAAAGATAACACAAAAAATTCTTTCCCAATCATCTCTTCCACCAAAATAGTCCCTTTTTCCCAGAAATAAGCCCTCCTACTACTTTGAAATGAATCTTTTCAGAACTTTATGCATGCATATGTGGGCATTTATATGCACACAGTAAAATACATGGTTGTTTTGAGTTGTTTTGATTGCAAAAGAAAGAAAACCCAAATCAAACTGGTTAAACCCAAACTGAAATCATAGCACAGTAGAAGAATGTATTGGCTCTTGACTTTGAAAAATTTAAAGTAAACTGATTTCAAGTACAGCTGGATGGAGTACTTAAAACACCAGGATGTCCCCAAGAGGAGTCATGGCTGGAGCTCTCCACTCTGCTTCTTGCCACTTGGGCTTCATTCTCAAATCCCTTGTGGTTGCTGATTGGCTACAAAAAGCTCATCTCTAAATCCTGTTCCTCTTAAGTCTGAGGGGCAGGAAAAGACCTTCATTTTTCTGCAGTACCAGCAAACTTCTTATTGTAACTAATTGTAGTTGTCAACTATGTGCCCATCCCTGACCCAAATACCATAGCTGGATGATTGCAGTTTGAGAGTCAGATGAGGACAATTCAGTGCCCACATCTTGAGGTGCAATGGAAGTATATCATATTGGCTGAGATTGTTGGGGGGTTCCCATAAAAAGTATGGGGAACTATTTTGTCAGACAAGAGGCAAATAAATACTGGGCAATTAAGCCAATGGATTTGAGTTATCATAAGTAACTAGTAAAATAATATGGCATAAAAGCCAAGTAAAGCATTTAAAGAAGGAGGAAATGGCCACGATAATATATTGTAAAGAGATCAAAGAATATAAAACATGAAATCATTGAATCTACTTTAGAAAGTAAATGGTACAGCCATAGCTGGTAACACAGTGGATAAGGTGCCCACCTGCAGACCCAAAGGTCGCTGGTTTGATTCCCCAGCCTGGGCACATAACCAGGTTGCAAAACAGGTCTCCAGCCAGCTCTGTAGCTGGAGGCAGATGAAAGGCAACCATACATTGATGTTTTTATCCCTTCCCCTCTCTCTGAAAATAATAAAAAATCTTCAAAAAAAAAAAAAAGTCAATGGTAATGACCTAATTTACACCATAATGACTATAGTTAATAGTTAATAATATTTTGTATCCTTGCATTTTGCTAATAGAGTAGGTCCGAAATGTTCTTACTACCTAAGAAAGGTAACTATGTGAGATGATGGATATGTTAATAGCTTGATTGTAGTAATCATTTCACCATGTACTTGTATATAAAAACATCACATTGAACACCTTAAATATATACAATGTTCATTTGTCAATCATACCACCATAAAACTGGGAGGAGGGGAGTAGTCATTGGTGCTGCTGAGAATCAGAATGTTGCTTTGATGGTATTATGTTCAGAAAACTAGTGATGCCAGAATCCTGCCCTATGAATCACTCCTAATTTTCTGTACATGTAATATACCATAGCAACATCAGAATAAACATATTATATTCTTAATCGGTACAAAGATGAAGTGGAGGTTTCATGGCTTACTTATGAGGTATAATAACATGTGCTTAGTAGTTCTCCCCAAATCTTGCTTTTCTTTAACTTGCTCTAAGGGGGTGGATGAAAGAGAAGGGATGGGGGAGGCAGGACTGAAGGGCAAGAGGAAAGGATGGTTGATAGGACCTAATGGACAACGCACTATGTAAGTGCATCTGCTTAGTGTATGGAAGCTGGAGAAGGAAACACAAGAAAGCATGAGATATGGATGATGTTTTAACACGCCTTGGCCCTGCCTGCTAATAACCATGATCCAAGTAGGAACAGAACCTGTAAAACAACAAAATAACATCTCCTCCTCCTTTGGGTGGGGAGAGTTACAATATCTCCTCCTCCTCACAGACTTTTGAGAGATCATTTTCTAGAATTCTCTTGGTCAATATAACAAAGGAGAGAATAGCTTAAAGAGTTATCAGGATCAAGAGAAAGGGTGAAGGTGTCAGGCATGACTTGAATTTGTTTAGGTGCTGAAGGGAAAAGAAGACATTTACTGTTCAAGGGCCTTAAGAATTGATCAAAGTCCCAAGGAAGGCAGGGAGGATGGATAGATAGCAAGATCATTAGAGGAGAGGCTAAACTAGCCATAAGTAGGAAGAGGAACACTTCTTCCTCTGAAAAAAAGACTGGCAAAAAGGAATAGTAGAAACAAAGAACATAGTATTGATAACAAGAATAGGGAAAGAGTTCTGTTAAATGGATAAGGAAGTGAACCTAGATATGAAAGGCAGAGACCCAAGTTCATACCTTTATTCTGCAACTTAATGTACTTGACTCTGTGACTTTGAGCAACTTACTTATTTTCTTTAAGCATCAGTTCTCCTGTAAAAGGAGAATAATAGTACTGTATCAGTATTTAGATGGTTTCAGTTCCGAGTAACAGAAACCCTACAGTCTGTAGTCCTATACAGAAGTGTATTTTATTATTGCATAAATCAGAATGTGCAGAGGGGGTATTAGAAATGGTATGATTGGGCTTTGAAAAGTGGTATCAAAGACTCAGATCCTATCCTTTTCTCCATTCTGCTAGTCTTTGCATGTTAGTTTTGCCTTCTGCTGGCTTCCCTCAAAGTGATAAGAAGGCTTCAACATTTCCTGGAATTACCATATTTTTCCAATTTATATCAAAAAGCATATTACCTAGTCCCTATCCTCAAATGTAACATATTCCAGGTAGCCAAAGACCACATGACCATGTGTAAAAATAACTAATGATGCAAAGCATAGTGTACCAAATTGTTGCCAGAGATAAAAATTACAGTGGAGCTCAACTTTGATTGCAAATGTCAAAATATTCTTCAGGGACCCAAATGAGTAGCTGCAAATGATAACATTAAAAAAACAAAAAACAAAGAAAACTTGGCTTATAATCTTTTAATTAAACAAGATCTAGTAATCTGAAATGAGAACAGTGGAAAAAACTAGTTTCAAAGTTGAATCATTAATGAACCTAACAAAAACTTGTCTTTTTTAAAATTGAGAATTAATTGAATTGGTGTGATGCTGGCTCTTCAGCCAGTTTCATTTTTTCCTTTTTTTATCCTCACCCAAGGGCTAATTTTTTTTTTTTTTCTCATTGCATTTAGAGGAGGGAGGAAGGGGGAGAGAGAGAGAGAGAGAGAGAGAGAGAGAGAGAGAGAGGTTAGAGAGAAACATTGATCTGTTGCTTCCTGTAGGAATTCTGACTGGGAGGGAATCCACAACAACTTAGGCACCTGCTCTGACCAGGAATTGAACTGCCCCCTTTGGTGTACGGAATAATACTTCAACCAACTGAGCCACACTGGCCATGGCCAGTTTCAATTTTTTGTACAGTATTGGAAAAATATTTTTCAAATGGATTTTGTAACATGATGAGCTCCTCACTAGTCACTCTGGTTTAAACAAATCAGGAGGCTTTATTTTGAATTTTGAGTACAAATTGTAAACTCAATTGTTAAAGTGAATCTATCTGAAGTTGTAAGCATGGTAATATTATGATTCTGCTTTTTGAAATTGAGTGAATTTACTATGTTAAAACTAAGCAAAATATCCAGCTAAAACAATTTACTTATGTTTTAGAGTTGGTTAATGAAGTTATTTAGATAAATTAATAACTTTCTGCCTTCATAACTCAGGAGAACCAGAACTTTTAATTTGATAATACAAATTGTGTAACTCATTGTCCATGTAAGTTACATGGCATTAACAAATAACCAGTAGTACTTGCAATGCAAAATAAGATTATTTAAACGAGCTTAATACAAAAAATATTTTAGCAAGAATGGCCAACCTCAATGTTTCCAAAAGAACACAATTGTAATTTCTCTCATACTTTTTACAATATATAACACGGAATACTTTTATATGTCTCAGATACACTAAATGACGCTTAAGTGATGTTGAACTTGCTTTCATGTCTGATTTTCATGTTAACAGTCAGCAAGCGTGGGACATGGGGTCTTTATGAGGAAGATAGGAGCACTCACTATTTGCTTCCTGTGATTTTCTGAAACTGGGGACTCTTAGAAAAATGTGTCTTCATAAGTGCAGTTAGAGAAGTTTTATGTACAAGTCACCCCACAATTAAAGAGTGTTCTTAGTAAATGAGAGCAGCCTTTATCCCATCTGTTCATCCCCAAGTCTCTAACACATTGCTGAAACAAACTGGGGCTCAACAATGTTTATTGAATGAATGCTATCAGCATGGACTCTGTTAACCCTGGGTCTTAGGCATAAGATCCGATTTCTGCGAATCCTGGTATAATTTTAGCAAACCTCATTAAACCTGCTGCCTCCTCAGTAACTGCTGATGAAGTAACCACCTGAGCCCTTCTAAGATATCTTGGTCTGCTGACCAGGCCAGTGTTCTTCAAAGATATTTAGCCAGCCCATGAGAACCTGGTAACTACCCTCTTGTAGTAAGCCTCTCCGTTCTCTAGCCAACTCCCCCAAAGCCATCAAGAAAGAGTCTCTTCTTATCCCTCCCCCTTATCCCCTTGAAAACCCCTTCCTTTCTTTCGTCACCCGCTGACACTTTCCTGCCTTCACTTGTGCAGCTGGCCAAACAAGTCTTTTCAGCTCATGGCCTGTTCCCTTGTCGTTTCTGCTCTCATTCTTGCTGGGCCTAACATTGAGTAGGTGAATCATCCATCATCATTTTCCTCTTCTATACATAATATGATGAAATAATGACAAGCGTCTGTGTAGCACGGGACCTAATTCCAACCCTACATGCAGCTCAGGTAGTGCCAGATATTAACTGATCAAACAAAGCATTTGTGTGTGTGCCCGTGCGTGTGCACACACTTGTTTTTGTAAGGAATACATAGAACATAAATTTTGGCAGAAATAAATATACTATTTCTTAAGCATTTACTTTATGAAAAGCACATTACTTTGCACTGCCCTCAATTGTTCTTATTCCCAGTGGGAAAACACTGGATGTTAAAATATAAAATAGCTGGTCATATAAATCACTATATTCCAAATTATTAGATGCAACAAAATTCTGATTGAGTTCAAAGAGAGGAGGAACTAATTTATTGAAATTTAAATTTTATAAACATAATATATTTTTCTCCTGTTCATAGCTACAATATTAAAAAAAAGGTTACATAGACTTATTCTTATTCTTCACTGGTACCAAAATTGTTGAAAAAATGTCAGCTGTCCAAACTAAAGAATAAATAATTTTTTTTGCTTGGGTTTTGCAACCTACTTAGTTTTTATATTTATCTGGCCTATTATTGATCACTCTCTGTTTTGTCATTTATTTGGGGAGTCTTAGGTTATAAGCAGCAAAGCACAACTTCTGTGTACTACCTCCAAATCAATAAACATTGCACCCAGCTACTAACCAGACATCCGGTTACCCTGCTTATCATTCTGTGGTTTTGCATATTACTGCAAAGAAAAAAAATGTCAAATTAAAAAGTTTTGCATAAACCCCAAACAGAACAAAAATACGTATGCTGAAAATCTTTAAAAGGGAAATCTTGCCGGCCTGTGAACCCAAAGGTCACTGTTGGATTTCCAGCCAGGGCAACATAACCAGGTTGCAAGTCAGGTCTCCAGCCAGGTCCGTAGCTAGAGGCAGGTGAAAGGCAACCATACATTCATATTTCTTTTCCTCTCTCCCTTCCTCTCTCTCTGAAAAATAATAAATAAAATCTTTTAAAAAAGGGAAATATTGACAATTTAAAATTGGAAGCTGTCAATATACATATGAATCAATAATATGTCATCTACTCCAAACTATGAAAAACAAAGAAAAAGATAAACAATTTTAGCAGCTTTTCCTGATACTGAAAAAAAACAAAACAAAACAAGAAAATTTCCAAATGTGAGAATACAATGCAAAAACAAACAAATAAAAAAAAAATTGTATTTCTGAGATTGAAAAGCTGATATATTTTCATTATTTTCCCTGAATTGTTATAATACATATTTGGATGAGCATAGAAAAATTCAATAAATTTGTCATTGCCCCTGGCTAATGATGACAAATATTCATCAGGGCATGATTTGATAAGAAAATAAGAATGTAACAGTGCACTTACAAGAAACGCAAAGTTAATTTCTTTGATATGCGCTTTGTTTTGTAAATTGCCATGCGGGAGCTCTGGTGTAATCGCAGCCATTACTTATAGAACTACAGGCTAAGTGTAGACTCAGCTTGCGATTATCATTCTAATAGATGAGACATTCACAGAGTAAATGACAGGGGAAAGCAGTCAACTGTAGATAATATTTATAATTTTAAAGTCTCTGTTGATATTAAAAAATAATTCTTTAGGTTTCTGTTATGGCTTAGCAATAAAATGGAGTAAATTTCTTTGTGCCTTTGATTTTTAAAAACTTGCATTCCTTTAAAAGTATATTTTAGTATCAACTGTATATTTTTATTATTTCATTTTACCTTTAAAGATTTTATTCATTATTTTTAGAGAGAGGGGAAGGGAGGGAGGAAGAAAAGGAGAGAAACATCCATGTACGGTTGCCTTTCACCTGCCTCCAGCTGGAGTCCCGGCTTGCAATTTGGGTATGTGCCCTGACTGGGGAATCGAACCAGCAAAACTTGGGTTCACAGGCTGCTGCTCAATCCACTGAGCACCCCAGCCAGGGTTCAACTGTATTTTTTAAAAATCCCCCAACTTGGAGTGCACATTTATCATACTTTGTGGCCTTGCACTTTTGGACATTGCTTGGGGAATTGCCTTACACAGGTCTGGCTTTGGCAAAAGAGAAACCAGAAGCTCACCTCCCCAGCTTCCCTCAGACAAAGGGGCGGGCATGTGACGGAGCATGTTGAAACTTGGCCACAAGAACCGTGGTATTTCTACCCAGTAGCAGCAGAAGGGACTTCACTGCTGCAGGCAGTGGAGTTATTAGGATGTGGTTGAAAGCGTAGCCTCCAAGTGTGATTTCTGGCCCTTGCAAAATTCTGTGAATATGTTGTGCTTGCCACTTATAACCCAATGCTCTCCAAATTCATGACAAAACAGACAGTAATCACTAGTAGGCCGGATCAATGTAAAAAATAAGTAGATTGTAAACCTAAAATGATTTATTGTTTAGTTTCGACAGTAGACATTTCATCAATAATTTTGATGCCAGTGAAGAATAATTTATTGCCGTAATAATTTTGTTTCATTTACGTCATAGCTTTGAATGGGAGAAAGAAATAACGTACCATTTCATTAAGCATGTGCACACCCCCACCCCCATATACATGCTGGTTGTGTCCAGAAAGTATCCAGCCATGCACTATGAAAATAGGCATTTATGGAAGAAGATACAAAATACACTAAACATCGGATATAGGATTATGATGCCTTAGTCGCCATCAAAGCAGGTACACAGTTCCCCCAATGGCCATCAGCTGCCTGAGGTATTTTCCTAAATCTCACAGGTGGTCCTAAATCTCTTCCCTGGTGAATCTCTGAGGCTCTGCCCCACCCAACTGATGGGCCACCCAAGATGTTAATAGTGACTTTTCTATATGAGTGCCTGGTCTTGGCTCTGGCTTCACATCTTTCCAATGCCCTCAAGCAAGCAACAGCTGCCTCCCCCAGTGAGCCTCCAGCCCCCTTACCTCGGGCTAAGTCACCTCAGGCCTGACCCCAGTAGCCATCAGCTTTGGATCACAGTTCGGTTTCATCTGGGAACCTCCAAGTAGCAGCCATCTGAAAATTGATTTGTAACTCATGCTGGGTGGCCCTGGGTGGAACACACTTGGTGGCTGACTCTGGCCTGCACCATCTTGGAAACCCCAGCGTCAGTACGCCCAGTGGACAGCTACAAACCACATGGGAACACCACCACCCTGCCCCCGCACAGCTGATCTTCCACAGAGGGTGGGGGTTACTAGTCAGTGGTCACAGCCTGCCCTTGCAGCTGACTGGACTGTAGCTGCCGATCAATCCCTCCCATTGATCTGCCAACAGCAACCAAGGCTCAACTACAAGAAGAGGGTGTATTCAGGCCACATAGAGAACATACCTCAAGTACCCAGCTTAGGTGATAGGGGAGGCTGTGACACTGGACCCTACAAGATACCTACTACATTCTCTGGCTACATGGAATTGAATTGAAATCAATGCCAAATAGTACATTTCTAAATAAAATATGGCTAAAAAGTAGTAAGAAGTGAAATTAGAAATACTAGTATTTCTAAATAAATGAAAATACTACAAATCAAAATTAGTGAGATCTCATTGAAGCAACTTTTTGGAGACATTTACATCATTAAATGCCTCAGCTTTAACATTTAGATGCAAGAAAAGAAAGAGCAAATGAAACTTTAAATATAATACATGAAATAATAAAGGTCAGAGTGAAAATCAGTAAAATGGAAAACATGGAAACAATAGAGAAAAATCAATGACACTAAAAGGTGGTTCTTTGAAAAGATCAATAAAATTGATAATCCTCTCACTAGAGTGATCAAGGATAAAAGGAGACACAAATTACCAGTGTCAAGAATAAGAGAGATTTCATCATTATATATCCGCAAATACTAAGAGAATAATGAAGGAATATTATAAACATTTTATGCCAAAAATTGATAAAATCAACAAATTTCTTAAAATTCAGACACATTACCAAAGGTTACTCAAAAATGAAATAGATCATCTGAATAGCCATATATCTATTAAGAAATTATTTGTAGTTTAAACCTTCCTATGAGAAAAATTCCAAGCCCACTAGAATTGGTTTTACAGATAAAAATCTACAAAATAATTAAGGAAGAACTATAATTATACACTAACTCTTTTAGAAAGTTGAAGAGGAGATAATATTTCAACATCATCCTAATTAGGAAACCAAAGGCATTACATGAAAATTACAAAATCCTCATGTACACAGATGTATATCAAATCCAACATACATCATGACTAAGTGGAATTAGTCCTAGGAATACAAGGTCAGTTTTACATTAACAAAAATCTATCAATATAATTCACTATATTAAATATTTGTTTTTAAAAAGGCACACAATCATCTGAACAGAAGCAGAAAAAGAATTTTTTTTTAATGCTATATCCTTTATGATAAAAAGAGAAAACACCTTCAGCAAGCTAAGGATCAAACAAAACTTTCCCCACTTAACAAAGGACATGTACCTCTAACCCGGTGAGTAAAGGCTGAAGGCTTTATTCTTAAAATCAGAGACAAAATGAGAATGTTAATGCTCATCAATTTTGTTCAACTTAGTACTGGATAAACAGTAAGGCAAAACAAAGAAATAAAATAATGATCAAACAAAACTGACCTAGAGTGGAAACTTTCTTTACAAATGAAGCTAGTCTCTAAAAAACCCTATGGACTCAACAAAAAAGTTAATTAGAACTAATTAACGAGTTTAACAAGGTTATAAGACATACTATCATTAGGACAAGTTGATTGTATTTTTATATACTAGCCATGATCACCAAATATATAATAAAATAACAATTAACAATTGCATCAAAATATTAAATACTTCAGAATGAATCTTATTAAAGATGTAAAAAGACCTATAATTGCTGGGAAAATTAAAGAAAGCCAACAAATGGAGATATATATTGTATCTTCATGGCTTTGAAGATTCAACGTCATTAAGATGTTAATTCTTCCCAAGTTGATCAATAGATTAAATACAATTCAACTCAAAATTTTAGTAGGTTTTCGTAAAGATACTGACAAACTGATTTTCAGTTTATATGGAAATGCAAAGATCAAATATCTGAAACAACTTTGAAAATAAAAAAGGAATGTTGGAAGGCTAACAAACATGCTTCATTTGGCCAGTTAAAATCAAGGACTTTACCCCAAAGAAGCAAAATACACATTCTTCACAAATGCACATGGATCATTCTCCAAGATAGACCACATGGTATGTCACAAGACAAGCCTCCACAAATACAGGAAAATAGAAATCATACAAAGTATCTTCTCAGATCACAATGGCTTGAAACTAGAAACCAAATTCAAGGGAAAAACCCAAAAATTCTCTAACTCATGGAGACTGAATAACATGCTTTTAAGCAATGAAGG